>PVJH01003910.1:0-134082 GCA_004026705.1 Nesogale talazaci | reverse complement strand
CCCCAACCATAACAGCCCAAAATCTGCCCTGCAGTTCCAGCTGGACTAGAGGAGGTGCACTGGTGGAGCTGGGCACTGGAAATGAGGGAACTCGGCTTGGATGGACCCCTTGGGTCAGTGGTGGGAGTGAAGGTGCTGGATGGATGGAAGGAGGGTGGAGTGGAGAGAGGAAGCCAGCTGTGAGGATCTGCAGACTGTCTCCTCTCTGGAGGGCAGATGTAGGGAGGAGTGGGCAGGGGGAGATGTCAGGTAGTGTAAGATATGACAAAACAATAATGATTTCAGAGTAATGCGGACTGGGCGGGGGAGAAGGTTAGAGGGGAAAAGGAAGGGGGGCCTATATCAAGGGGCAGATGTTGGGAGAATGTCGATTAGGACAGGCAAGTGGGGGTGTTTGGCACAGTGTATGTAACTATGTATTATACTAAGTATGATGGAAAGCGATATATGAGCGCCCAATAAAATGTTAAATTTAAAAAAAAGCAAAATAATTTCAAGCTTGATAAATCAAAAGGACAGTGCAAAAGCAAGATTGATTGATAGCATGAAACAATGGGCTCCAATATAAGAAAAATATGAGTGTCATGAGGGCTGGGTAGTGTTTCAGTCTGTTGTACAAAGGGTTGTTATAGGTTGGAACCAATTAGAGGCCACCTAACAACAGCAAGATGATAAAGGTTGGTTATTTCCATGGAAGCTATTTCTGGTTCTTGCAACTTGCTTGCTATTGAACCTCTGATTCTGGAGCAGAGCCCTGCAGTACTGCCTATACATCTTAGAGGCTATCAGCAGCTTGACACCTGCCTACTGTAGCATGTGAACCTGGAGAAGTTTTCTGTCTGACATCTAATCTGGAACTTACAAGCCATTACGATAATTTAAAACATTTTTTTATATAAATCTATCAATCAATAGAAATATCAATATTTTAATATGCCATATCTTGTAGCTCCATTAATCATGTTGTGGTGATTTGTGTGTTGCTATGATATTGGAAGTTATGTAACTGAGATTAGCAATGCCATAAGGTTCACCAAAGTGAATGGTTTCAGCAGAACTTCTAGACTAAGACTATGAACGAGAATAAGGTTGTTCACCTCAGAGGAATAGCAAATGGAAGCCCTATGGATAGCAATGAAACATTGTCAGTTACTGAAAACCTAGTAGATAGAAGCAGATCATTGCCAGAGATAGGGCTTGAAGGTCAGTCCCTTAAGTCCGGAGGCACTCAAAGTAAGACTGAGAAAGAGCTGGCTTCTGTAAGGAAAGTGAACCATTGTGACGTGAATCGAATCAAGCCTATGGGAATAAAGCTTTGGGGATCTTCACTTTCTGAAGGTCCAAAAGTGAAAATTAGAAGTCCTGAAATGTCAATGAGTAATTGGAATTTTGAATATACAAATTATGAACATAGGAAAATAGGAAGTCCTGATAATAAATTCAACACATAAAAGTCAATTTTAAAGGCATTAGTGAGCTTAAATAAACTAATATTGGCCTTTTGAATCAGAAAATCCCATCTTACAGTTTACAATAACAGGAATGACTCAATTGAGAGCCATAGATATTTCCAGGATATTTTAAAAATTATAAAATAATATTTCAAAACCTTGAAGGACAATGCTGTCTGTTAAAGGTTAATATCTATCTGCATACAAGAAAATCCAAATAATGCAACTATTGTTCAAATTTGTGTACCACCCACTAAGGCTATTAATGCAGAACTTAAAGAATTGTTCCACCTGAGCCCTGGTGGCATAGTGGTTGTGTGCAGAACTGAAGCCCAAAGGGTTGATGGTTCAAATCCAGCAACAGCTCTCCAGGAGAAAGGAGGGCTACTACCACCAGGGCAGTTATGCCACAAACAAACAAACAGAAAAGAATTGTTCCAATGTGTTCATTCTGAAATTGATGAAACACAAAATCAAGATGCATTGATAATTACTTGCAAAATTTGGAAATAAAGAGGATGGTACAGTATCTGGAAATTATGGTCTTGACAATTGAAATGAAGCTGGAGGTTGTCTGATAGAGCTCTGCTAGACAAACAATTGCTTGTCACAAGTACCTTTTTTCAACAACACAAAAGGGGACTGTCCTTGTTGACTTCTCTATATAGTATGCAGAGAAATAAAGCTAGCTGTATGTGTTGGAAGAAACAATGGAAAAGCTCATTATCAGCATTTAGAACCAGGCCAATGGATGACTGTGGGACAGACCATCTATTATTCCTATGCAAGTTCAGGCTGAAGTGGAAGAAAAGTAAAAGAAATCCATAAGAGCCCAAATATAGATTCCACATGAATTTCAAGATCATCTCAAGAACAGTTATGAGAAATGAACACCAATGACTGAAGAATTTATGAGCTGTGAAAGGACATGATATCATTCATGAAGAAAGTAAAAAGTACTTAAAAAGACAGAGATAAAGGAAAGATAATAGTGGATATCAGAAGACGGAAATTTGCTCTTAATCATAGAGTAGCTAAGACAAATGGAAGAAGTGATCAAATCAAAGAATGGAATAGAAAATTTCAAAGGGAACTTCAAGAAGACAAAATCAAATATTATAATGAAATATGCAAAGACTTAGAGTCAAAAACTGAAAAGGAAGAGCAGACCCAGATTATCTTAAACTCTAAGAACTTAAGAAAAGGTTTAGGCCTCAAATTGTAGTACTGAAAGATTCCATAGGCAAAATATTCAATGATGCAAGAAGAATCAAAAGAAGATGGAAAGAGTACATAGTATCACTATACCACAAAGTAGTAGTCAACGTGCCACCTTTTCAAGAGATAGCATCTGAGCAAAATCCAATGGGACCAAAGGAAGAAGTCTGAGCATCACGGAAAGCATTAGTGAAAAGCAATGCTCCATGAATTGAAGGAAAACAAGCCAATACACTGGAAACAGTGGGAGACAACTCCTTGTCCAAGTGACTCAATGTCTTCCATATTGATTGCATATTTCTACCTATTTTAAAGAAAGGGGATTCAAAGAACACTCAAACACTGGAACAATATCATTGATATCACAAAAAGTAGACTTGTTTTGAAGATCATTGAACAACAATTAAAGCAGTAAATTAACAGGGAGCTGCCAAAGGTTCAGGCCAAATTTAACAAACAATGTCGATCAAAGGATGTAGATCTTGAAAGGAAAGTATACCCGAAAAATGTTTAGCTTTGTTTCAATAGCTACACAAAGGATTTTTGACTTTGAGGACCATGAAAAATTATTTAAAAAATCAAACTTCTGGAATCTTTCATTTTCCCCTGGGGAGTTTGTACATGGATCAAGAGTAAGTTGTGCCAGCATAACAGGCGAATACTGCATGACTTATTGTCAGGTAAGGTGTGTGTCAAGGTTGTATGTTTACTCCATACTGATGTAGTCAGTAAGCTGAGGAAATATCCAAAGAAATGTGACTATAAGAAGAAGGATATGGAATCATGGTTTGAGAAAGGTTTATTAACAACCTGCAATATGCAGATGACACGACTTTCCTTGCTAAAATGAAGAGGGCTTGAAGCACTTGCTTATAAAGATCAATGATTGCAACTTTCAGTAAGGACAAACACCATGTATATAAAACTCAAATCAAAAAGTTTCTAGTTGTCCGTGATTTCACAGTCACTGTTCATGGAAGCAGCAGTCAAGAAATCAAAAGATGAACTGCTTTGGGTAAATCTTCTGCATGAGAACTCTGCAGTGTTGAAAAGTAAGGATGTCACTTTGAGGACAAAATTATGCCTGACCTAGGTCATAATTTTTTCAATTATATGCATGTGAAAGTTGGATATGTGTATCCAATAAGGCATATGTGTATTGATCCATTTGATTCATGGTGCTGCAGCAGAATATTTAAAGTACCAAGCATGGCCAAAAAGAAATAAACATTTGTGTTGGAAAAAGTACAACCAGAATGCTCTTTTGAAGCAAGGATATCTCTTGAACATACTATCAGAATAAACCATTCTCTGGAGAAGGACATAATTCTTGGCAAAGTAAGGCATGGAGACAAAGAAGAAGTCCCTTGAAGAGAAGGACAAACACCATGTCTGCAACAATGGGTTCAAACATAGGAACAATTGCACAGAATCAGCAGTCCACTGTCTTGCTTGGATGTGGATAGGGCTGTGATCTGAATATATATTCAGGAAAGAAGTGATTGGCAAAATTCTTCACTGGATTGTACTGCTCATATATTTTTCATAAGACTACTCTCCCATAGTTGTGAAAACCAACTGCCATAAATGTGTGGTTTAAAACACCCCAAAATATATTTTCTCACAATTCTGGAGATTTTAAATCGAAATTCAGAGTATGAGAGTTCTATATCTCCATCAGCTCTAGGCTTTCCCTTAGTCCTTTCAGCTTCCGTAGTACTGAATAGTCTTTGATGTTTTTTGGCTTGCAGATGGATCCTTAGAGGATGATCCTCTATCCTTACTATGGTTCTGTCTCTAGTCTTTTTATTTTTGAATGAAACTAGAAATTTTTCTTCATTCTTTTCTGTTTTATTTTTCATTATTTTTGGTTTTGAGATCTTTGCTTTTCATTTATTTCATCCACCCTTTAGAATAAGTAAATCTATTGAGAGCGTATCTAGATTTATAATTCTCTAGGCACATGGCAGGAAGAATTGGGGAAATGGGGCATCAATGGATACAAGAAAAAAATTGTTCTAAAATTGATTGTGATGATTGAGCAACTCTTCATACCTATAGAATTGTAAGATATGCAAATTACATACTAACAGAACTATTAAAACAGAGAAAAAGAAAATGACTCCATTTTATAAGAGCACACACCCAAGTAATTATGAAGCTATTTACATAGATAAGTTAGAATTTACAAAAATATAGCAATAAATTTTGTTAAAACTATTAGGATCATATTTCCGGAGAAAATGCAGGCTACAAACTGTTAGAGAAAATATCTCAAACTTTCACATAATACTCCTATTTCATATTTTATCACAGCACAAGAGCCTATTGAAAAAATATTTAATGTTTTATGATATTTTCTTTGATAACAGTTTTCCCCTCCACATACCTTAATAAAGTCACTATTCCCCTCAAAAAGAAAAGAAAAAAAGAAAGACAACACGACTTGACCAGTTGGAAATGATTAGGTTTAGGCTATGACAATAGGTATGACCTCCTTAATATAATTAATAAAACCAAAAAAGAAAGTTTTAACACTCATCATTTTAGCAGTTAGATCTTCAACAAATATATTTTAGAGGGCCACTATTAAGTCCACAGCATACATTCAGTTTTAAACTACTTTAATTTGGTAACGAATTTCCAGGATGGTAGTCAATAATACCTTTTTTTACTTAAACTATCATGTGATACTTTTCACATTATAGCAGAAATGCTTTGTATGCCCAGTAGAATAAGGCCTAAAGGATGGTAAGTAAGTTATAAGATGAGTTTAAGAAAGATACAGTGACTTCTCTCTTTGATTAATTGTTTAGGAGAATTCATCTGCTGTGATAATATAGAAGGATTATGTAGTGACAAACTGTATATTTTGAAAAATAGCCAACAAGAACTGTATCTCTTCTGCCTTTTACCAGTGTGAAATTATTGGAAAGATAGCTATGCAACAATGACTCATGGATTTGAGTCAGTATAATTCAGCTAACACTGTAATAAGAATATGTCCCTCAGTAACAGATGCCATGAATATATGATAAAATAAATATTGTGTTTTGAGTCATTAAGTTTTGTAGTCTCTTTTTATATAGCTATAGTAAATTGATACAATAGAAAAATAATTTTAATCAGGTCAATGCAAAAGGATATTAAAACATGTTATTTTTTATCCATATGCATATGTATGCATACCAATATTTCTGTGCAACATAGCATGTATATCATTGTTGTTTTTTATTTGTATTGTGACTTGTACATAGACTTGTAGTCTATGTAGAAAATTTGATTTCCATAAAACAATTTGGGCATACATTTTTTTGGGGGGGGGGCATCACTGCTCTCCGGTGGTGGAAGTAGGAGGCCCATCCCCACTGCTGGAATTGAACCTCCGTCCCAGTGGGCCGCAGTCCTGCGCACAACCACTACGTCACCGGGGCTCAGCCCTTGGGCATACATTTTTGCATGTGTTATATTGACTACAATTCCTATAAAATGGCAGCATGCTGTCCACTTACACCTCGTTTCCATTTGTCCTTCTTTCCTACCATTTCTACTGTCTGAGCTGCATCTCTTGGAAAGTAATTCCCTTTTGACCTTGTATGGCTGATTATTCTAGAGAGTCATACCTCCCTGGTGTTACAATTTACTTATAAGAATGTTTATCATGTGACTAAAGGTTGAACCAAGATAGTGAGCTAAGTTCCAGCCTTGGGAGACCTAGAGACCATAAGCTCTGGTGTTCCAACAGACTCTATCAAACTTGTAGGTATCGTTATTCTAATACTTTTTACTTTTGTTTCATATTCCACTCTACTCTTCCTGAGATCTACTCTACAAATGGATAATTTGTTTAAAAAGGGACAGGATGATGCTGAAGATAAAGCACACTATGATAAACCATCCACATCTATTTCAAGGGAAAAAATATTTTCTTGCTTTATCTGAGGCTATCTGCATAATAACATCACTATTGTTTTAGTTTACTCAATCCTGAGAGAATAATCCAAATTGAGAAAACGTCCTGGCTTAATATGGTCCAAAGTTGTTCAACTAGAACTGAGCAGACAAGAGATGAGTAGTTTAGGTTTGGTTTTAAACAAAGTTGAGGTTTTAAACAAGTGCTATCAAGCTGCCACAGCATTTCGTGACAGAATTGGCATAAGAGTTATAGCATACTTGTAGACAAAGCCCAGTCCAAACAATGGCTAAGATTTAGAAGGGCCCTAGTCAAAACAATTTTTTATCAAAAGCAAAGTTTATGACAACAATTATTTGGAGATGCTTAAGGCATTTTGCTCATTGACTTTCTTGAGGGTCAGAGATCAATAACATCTACTTATCATGAGACTGTTTTCAGAAAACTAGACACAGATTTGGTTGAAAAATTGACCAAACAGCTTCAGCAGCGAGTACTTCTTAGCCAAGACAATACAGTTTATATCTCTCATTGAATAAGAGCAACTTTGCAAGAGCATCAATTAGAAATAATTAGGTGTTCACCTTATAGTCACGATTTCACTCCTCTTAATATTTTTTTTAATCTTCAAAAACTGTAATAGCATTTATTTTTCTAGAGTTAATAATTTTTAAATGATTCTGCTGACCTGGTTAAAATCCCAGGAGCCTCAGTTCTTTAAGGATGAACTAAAAGATTGGGCTTATGCATTTGCAAAACTGCCTTGAACTTGATGGAGATTTTGTAGAGAAAAAGTTTATCTTTCAATATTTTATATTTTAATCCATGAACTTTTTGAAGCACATGCATGTGTACACACATCTTTCAATATGCATATTCATTTTGCTGGATCTAAACTTATACACTACCCATATAATCTCACTCTGAATATTCTTCTTAAAATTATCTTTTCATTCAGCATGATGTTCTATGATCCACCATAACTTTATGAATATCTGTAGCTCATTCCTTTTAGTATTTCGTATTATGATGATACTGAACTTGTATGTACTTTTTCCATTGGTAAAAACAGTATATTATTCTAGGTTTTGATATTAGAAAGAATGTTGTGGATTTCCTATACTATAACTGTTCACAGGGGGAGAATGCAGGCTTTTTACTGTGGAGCTACTGATGGTCTAGAACTGGCAACCTTCAGAATGGCAGCACCACACATAACCTTGACACCACCAGGGATCCTGCTTTACAAAATTGGGAAGCATTAGTTACTAGGAAGAGATATCAATTATATATACTTTATATCAAAGGATATATGACTTCGTTGATAAAAAAACCTCTTTGTATTTGGGACACAGTAGCTAAATTTTTGGCTGCTAACTGAAATATCGGCAGTGTAAAGCTACCTGGTTTTCCCCATTAAAGCCTTGAAAATTCCATGGGACAATTCTTTTTTTTGGGGGGGGGCATCACTGCTCTCTGGTGGGGGGAGTAGGAGGCCCAGCCCCACTGCTGGAGTTGAACCTCCATCCCAGTGGGCCACAGTCCCGCACACAACAACTATGCCACCAGGGCTCAGCCCCTCATGGGACAATTCTACTGTGGACTAAGATCCACTTGTTGATAGTTCAAACTGCCAGGTGCTCTTCAGAAGAACGATGAGCCCACTGTTCCTACAAATATTTACACCCTCAAAGACTCTATATAGGAAGGTTATGTTTCAGGATCAACTTGATGGTAATAGTTTTGTGTTTGTTTTTTGGCATCACTGCCCTCTGGTTGTTGTGAGAGCTACCCAGGGTAATAGTTTATATATATGATAATAGTATCACACACACACACATGCTTGTCTTTCTCTCTCTTTCTTTCTTTATTCTTTCTCTTTTTCATTAGAAAATCTTAAGGATCCCTGTTAATATCTGGGTTAGATGTTGGATTGCTAACCATAAAGTTTGAGATTCAAACACAGTACTCACTGCAAAGAGAAATATCAGGATCTCTCAAGTTGTAAAGATTTAACCTCTAAAATCCTCTGAAGTCATGCTAATGCCTTACTATAAATTCAATTTGAGTCAGAAAGGACTAATGGACAGTGACAAGATCACTGAATCAGAAATCATTCCGTGGTAGTGGGTTTGCAGTGGGGTGTTAAGAAACTTGTTATCAATGTGTTCTAAATATTTAAAGACTTTGTTTATTGTCAAGGAGGCTTGGTGGTGCTGTTTAGTAGCTGTTGCTCTTCAAATTGCAAAATCAGTGATTCTAACCCGTTTGTCACGCCTATGAGAAAGATGAAACAGCTTGTTCCCTTAGACGCTTACAGCCTCAGAAATCCTAAATAGGATTGCTATGAGGCAGAAGCAACTTGATGACTTTATTGTCATATATCTAAATGCATAAAGAAGCAAAAAATAATGTAGCAGACTACATTTATTGTGTGTAGATATAATTTCAAATAGGGAAGCATCAACTCATATGCTTCAGGAAGCAGCTATGAAGACCGAACTCTGAACTCACCATTGTTGAGTATATGACAACATAAAGCAATGTTTCTGAGAATTTGACTTTCTAAGAGAAGAGGAAGCCTGGCTTTTCTTTCTCACAGTGGCAGCTTGTTTCAAACAGCTGACTTTGGGTTGAGCAAGTCCACACATCCCCAATAAGCCACCAAGAATGATCATGTGAAAAGCAGGTTATATAAATCACTGCTCTGTTAATTTCAGAAGAGACAAGGGGAAGATTTCAGGGCCTATAGTTTGGGGAATGACAAGGGGCAAGCATACATCTTTTAAAAAAACAAGTTGATTTGCGGCACTCTGGTTTTGTTTTTACTTTCTTTCTTTAGTCAGACCCTGGAATTCTTGATTCTTGACACTGGTTGCACAAAGATAATTTCCCCAAAGAATCCAATGCCTAAAGTTGCATACTAAGGTATTGTTTCACTAGAAGGTGATTTCATTAGATCAGTACCTGGTTCAAAAAACACTTATCTGTGAAAGGCCTGGGTGGGTCATTATTCTGGATGCCTGGAGAATTAAAATGATTTTGTCACTATGCTATTTTAAAATTTAAACCATCTGGATTTGAATTATGGATATGCTGTGATGGAGAAATTAATTTCTTTTTCCTCTTTACAGATATTTTTGCTCCTCATTTTGCCTTTTCAGCCCTAAATCAAATTGGCATATTTGTGTGAACCTATTTCTGGGCTCTCTATTTTGTATATGTCAATTTGCCTACACTGGTGTAATTTTCATACTAGCTGAATTACAATGATTTTAAATAATTCTTAGCACTTAGTGAAGATGCTTCTCTTCCATGTTTTCCTATTTCAAGAAAGCTCCGACTAGTCATAGTTTTTTCTCTTTCACATGAATGTTACAGCATTTGCTTATTTACAGTGGCTTGAATCAGCATAGAAAAAGTGACACCATTATGATACTTATGTATTCAGTCCACTGACATGAATCTTATAGCTTTAGATCTCCTTTAATGATTTTTGGTAGACTTTCATAATCTTTTTGCACAGTGATCATGCATAACTTTTGATTGAACAAGGTCAGCTTCTCCTACTTCTTTCTTAGTATGTAAACTTCTAACGTTTATACACAGAAATGTAGAGTTCTTTGCAAATCTGTTTTATTTCCAGCTCCCTTGGTTTTACTCTCTGTTTTTAATACCCATAAAGTGTCTTGTCAATTCTCCCCATTCTGACTGCCATTGAGTTGTTGCTCACTGATAACCATCCTATAGGATGAGGCCAAAAAGCCATGCGAGTCTCAGGGAATAAAAGTCCTGTCCTCCTGTGGAGAGGGGCGGGTGATTTCAAACTGCTGACCTTGCAGATTATAGTCCAAACTATAGACCAGTTGGACACCAGGGATTCTACTCTCATATCAACTATAAGTGATATCAATATAATGTGTCCTTCTCAATCTGCATGCATTTTTTTTAAAAAAAACATTTCTCTGACTATTGCTTCTGACAGTGTCTAATAAAGCCAAAGCAGTGTATCTGCTATCAAGTTGATTCTGACTCAGAAATCTTGAAAGCATTTCCTCAACTGCAATTTTTTTTTTATGGAAACAGTTAGCCTCATCTTTCTTCCATGGAAGAACTGGTTGATTTAAATTGCCAACTTTTTGGTTAAGAGCTCCACAGCATTCAATAGAAATGGTAAATGCTCCTGTTCTCAACAAGAAAAAATAATGTATGTATAGTGAACGTCTTATTTTTTATTGTTTGTTAACTAAAAAAGGTTCTGTCTATTCAAAACATATCTTAGAACTAAAAATGATTAGGTGTCAAATTTTTTATATATTTTTACTGAGATCATGTATGTTGTAATTTAATTATTGGCCGAATCACTGCCTCCCAAGGTTGGTGGCTACAAGGCATTTATCGGGCACACATCCACTCTCCACGCCTTGTTACTCTATCCTGATACCAACTATCCCTCCCACAGTGCTCCGTATCATCCTGTTGGGTTCTTTCAATCAGGGCAGTGGCCACACAGAGTTCACAGAAGCTGCTTACTCTCATGAGCTTTGTTGGGAAGGTTGTCACTCTGATGGCAAAATGCTCAAGGTACAGTGATTCAATAAGGACAGTTTCTTCTCTGCGCAGCCCACAAGCAAGGTGCCTCTGCTCAGCCTCATGGCCTAGTCTCTACCTGTTCTGGTAATGTTACAGAACATTTGCAGAACTGCTAATAAATGCACAAAGGGTAAACATCTCTGGTGCAAGCCACAATCTGAATCATTCAGCTTCAGCTCCAAGGGTCAGCAAAGCCAGCTCTCTTTCCCCCCACCCCCCGCCAACATACCCCCCGGTTGAGGTGTTGGAGGTGGCCTCAATCAGAAGCTGTTGTTTTTAGGTGCCATTGAGTTGCTTCTGACCCACAGTAAGTCTATGCCCAACAGAAGCAAACAGTTGTTGCTAACCATCCTCACAATCGTTCCTATGCTTGAGCCCATTGTCGCGGCCACTGTGTCAATCTAGCTCCCTTTTCCCCGCCTCTCTACCCAAAACGATGTCCTTGTCCAGGTACTGCTCTACCTTGACAATCGGTCCTAAGGATGTGAGAGGAAGCCTTGCCTCTAGGGAGCGCGGACTGTACTTCTTCCAAGGCAGGTAGCTTGTTCCTTTCAGCAGCCCCTGGGACTTTCAATATTCTTCTCCAGCCCCACGATTCAAATGCACCAAGTCTCTGTTGGTCTTCCCAGGCTAAGTCCAGCTTTCACATGCACATGAATACGGCACCATGGCTTGTAAAGGCTCCATTCTGATTCATGTCTCCACAGTAAGAGTGAAGAGACTGTGGAAAAAAGAATTTACTGTAGTGACATGCCAGCTGTTTTAAAAAACTTTTTGCTACACTCATCTGTTCACATTTCACTGGTCAAAGTAAATCAAGCCCATGACTGTGCTAAAGTGGTTGAGAAATGCAATCCTATTATGTGCCTGAATGGCATTGCTTAACATAGCGAGAACAGCTCAAAGATGATCACAGCTTGGCAACGAAGTGCACCTCACTAATGATGTTGGGACCAAGGTCAATGTTGGAATAGCCCTGCAGACTAAAAAGCATACATCCACACTTAAGTACACCCCCTACACACACATGTACCCTATTTAAATGCCCTAACAGTTAAATGTTAACCTACAGACAATGATAAATGGAAGAGACACAATTAGAACTAATACTAAATTGTCAATATAATATAAAAATAGACTTCCTACCTAAAATAGTTATGGTTACTGAAGCTAGAGAAAATGTCACTAATGGATTTCAATTTGTACTGTCATTTAAGAAGTAAACTTTTTCTCCTGTAAAAAGAAAGAAAATATGATTGTATTTTCTGAAGGTATCTTCTGAAAGTATGAAATGTTCATTAAAAACTTTTGAAAATTGGAGAATTCAAAATCGACTTACTTTTTGATATTGAAGCAATTTTTATCTTTTGAATTTAGATACAACTTTTATAGAAAATACACCACAAAATACAGGCATTGGAGTAAAGTTTATTTATTGTCGGTTTTCCTTTAAATTTTATAAACCACTTTATGTACTTTTAAAAGTTTAGGATCATTCCTGAACTACCAAGAATATTAAATCATTTATATATTTTTACATATGGGCTTCTTTCCTTATGACATTTTTTGTAACCAAGCAGGGGGTAATACTTTCTCTTAAAATGAACTGATACTAGTATATTATAAAACACTCCATTATGTATTTTAGTGTGCTCTTAAAAATAAATTTATCTTGAAATATGAACATACTAACAAAACTGTCTGATATTATATAATAGATTTTGCACTCAGTTGGGGAACCAGACATATCAAGGATATTTTTAGGGTAAATTGCAACTACATTTTAACAGAACTGTTTTGCATATCTAAAACATGAAGTACTAGTTTCGGATATTCACCCAAACATTGCAATGCTTTGAATGCACAGATTTGGGAATAATGCAAAAATAGTCCGTTTAATTGTTTAATATATACTTATCTAAACACTCTTCTATATAAGTATAATTGTATTAGGAAATCAAAGATTCAATTGGAAGTAAAAAATAAAGAGAGAAATTTTTACTGAGTAAAGTATGAGTTCCAACTGACCACTTTAATAGGGAAATTATAAAGTGCTCAAAGAGTTTGGAGTTAAGGGCACTTTAAATGCAAAAAAGATCAAGATATCATAGGAATATTTTCTGATTGTTTGTGTTAGGCTGGATTGACTAGAGAAACAAATTCAGTGACCCTCAGATATGTGTAAGAGAAAGCTTTATATCAAGTAATAATTATACATCAAGCAATATTCAGCCCAGTCCACATCAAGTCTAGAAGGCTAATAAGAGTCCATCATGCCCTCTTCAGACTCATGCAGCCACAAGCATGGATGAGAAATTCAGGAAGATCACAGGCCGGTGGCTGAAAATCTTGTAGAATCCATGGCAGTAGAAGAATCAGATGGCTCTGAAGTTCTCAGCATGGCTCGCCAACTGGAAAGGCAAAGCACAGAGCTAGAGGGGCCCACTTTTAGAAGGTCATTTATCTCGGTGGCCCTCCAAATGAGGTCACCAAGCTACAACCTGATTGATACGATAAACTCTACCTATATCTTGTTACTGGTACCATCTTGCCACAAAATTAAAACAACGACAAGAACTAACTATCACATTGGCAGTACTTTATGTAGTCAGTCACAAAGTCACCCTGAGATTCCAGAATTTTTGATGGAAGGACCATACAACTTTCAATAAAACTTACTGTAATAAATGCAGATATCTTTGGGCCTACAGGGATATGTATTCTACAAATTTAGTTTTGCAGGAGGCCTGGTGTGAGCATTTCCTCTGAGAATCAGTTGTGTCCAGAAGAAAAAGATGGCAGGATTTGGGGAACAATCTATTGTAGCATAACCACAGTCCTTTGCTTTCTGAGGGAAGTTGCAGTTTTGCTTGAGACCAGATTTAGGCACAAAGCAAACATGAGGCTGAAAGTAGGAAGAAGGGGAAGGGAGGGTCCAGATAGCAGCAGAGGGGAATGAGGTGCCAGTAAAATGAAGCCGAATCTAAACCAAGACCAGAACATGTAGCTCTGCCAAACACCTCAGGTTGCACCATTTATTATTGATGATTATATACAGAAATTCTTCTCCATGGAATATAAGTGTTATGCTCCAGTCAGGGGGAACCAAATAATAAACAGAAACCTCAGTGTCTTCCAGGCAATTCAAACCCAGTGGAATATAGTAGAATTGCCTCTATAGCTTCCCAAGTCCCAAATTCTTTATAGGAGCAGAAGGCCTCATCTTTCCCCTAAGGGGAAAGGGCTGCTAGGTTTGAAGTCCAACACGTGACCCAAGACACCCTCAATTTGTCTTCTCTCAGGGGAGATGGACAGCAAATACCTAAAATAGTAAATGAACAGAATGCATGACATTTATAATGCTATGGAGAAGTAAATGAGCGTGAAGATAAAGGATATTGACAGTGCACAGAATGCACAAAAAGAGGGTTGCAAATTTAATAGTGTGGTCAACAGAGTACTCATTGGGAACTTGAGATTGGCGTAAAACTTGAAGAAGGGAAAGGAAATGTTTATCCAGCATTTTTGTGAAAAAGGACATTATAAACCAAAAGACAGACTTTGTAATGTTCTAGAGATGAAAGTCTGACCACTGTGCGTGAGGAAGAATAAGCAGGTCTGTTTGGCTTGAACACGACAATGGAGACAGAACATTAGAAATGGTGTCAGGGAGGCCATGGGGTATGTACCTGAGCTTGAAGACTTTGCCAGGTCTGTAAAACTGTTGACTTTTACTCTGGGTGGAATAAGGAGCAGTTATAAGCTTAAAAGCACAGGAATGTGTAATGCTTGATTTATATTGTGAAATGATTATTCTGGCTCCGGTGAAAATAAACTCTAAGGAAGCCACATGCAGAGGTAAAAATGATGCTGCAAAAATCCAAGTAAGAAAAATGGAAGTATAATAATCTAATATCTGATCAAAACAGGAATATATCTCTGGTGTTTTTATTTGAACTCTTTTATGTCTCATCATTCAAGTAACTATCTTGTGCATTTTTGTGCTCAATATATCTATTAATATTTGTATTAGAACAAAAAGTAATAACATAAAATATCCTTATAGTTTAACAAGAAAGATCAACTTTATATACTATTGAAAATTTAGCATCTTCCAGCAAAAAGAAGAAACTTACACAAAGCACCAGTTGTGATAACAGATACCATGAATATAATTTCTGAATTTCTTTTTACATATAAAATAAGATACTTTTGGATTTTAGGGAATATGCAAATTAATCTTAATTTATATCAATTTTATATAATACTTAACAGAATCTTTTCAAGTTCAATAAATTATTAACACTGATTTCACTCAACAATCTTTCATTGGGGGTGGGGGAGTGCCAAAAATAGCAGTCCTTCAGCTAAATTGACCTGCCCCCATGACAAGATAATTATACCTCAAATGTCCTCTCTCTAAGAGCTAATTGAAACAACATATGTGTGCTTTTACACCTATTGAAAAGATTTCAAATAATTTATTTGAATAATAAAACCAATTAATCAAGTAGTAGATTAATATTTTACATGAAAGATATTTACACATTTTTTATTTTATGTGCATTGAATTTAGTAGTATGTTTACTAACAATCATTTTATCATTGCAACATGTGACTTGGCAGAAATAGGACTATTAAAATCCCAGTGTTTGCATGTTGGGCGGCAATCTGCATGGGTATCCGTTCAAATTCAGCAAGAGCTCCAGGGGAGAAAGGTTGGGCTATCTACTTGTGTAAACAGTAAGCAGATACAGTCTCAGAAACAGACAGCGGCTCACTCGGAGTCAACGTTGACTCAATGGCACTGAGTTTATTTGTTTGGATGGTTGGCTGGTCTATTCAGGTTAAGTCTCATAGAGAGTATTACAAATCATATGTGATACACTACAAGAGATAAAACCAGGCAAATATAAAATATTCAAGATTGTATTTTGGCTTCAATGGACTTGTCTTAAATCTCAGATTCAAAGAGAACTGACAGCTTAACCCTTGATGGTTTATTCCATAGAAGATCCCTGGCCTGGTTTAAACTGATGATATGGAACTACCTCATTTTCTCTTCTGACATAGTCAATTTCATTCCTATGTATTCCATCTGATGAACTCTGTGCATAACTGCCATTTATGTTTAAAAATAGGATTTACAAGATCACATCATTTAATCCTAAATTCTTGATTTTATCACTGACACAATGTTTTTCAAACACTTATTCCCCTTCCCAACTTTCCACTTCTAATCACCAGTAAATACCAATGCATCCTTATTTTGCTTGACTGATTTCATGCTAATGAAGTTCTTAGAATTTTTCAATTTCTTCATCATGAATTTCTTCATAATTTGAATAATATTTGTATTGACTGATCTTTTCTGTAAATGTTTATAATTATTCTGTGAAACAGCACCATGTTTCAAGCTAGGTCTTGAAATATTGATTTTGAAGATGAATGTGTTACCATTTCTTTGAGTTTGTCAATCCTTGCACATTGAATCATGCAGTTTTCTGATTAAAAACAGCCAATATCATCAGTCCATTTCAGCTTACCAATGCTTAAATTATTATTCTTTATGTGCTCCATTTCATATTAGAAAAATTTAAATTTTTTTCAAATTTCTACTTAGTACACTCTACATTCCAATTATTGATGAATATTTGTGACCTTTTCATTTGTGTTGTGTTCCATCGGCGAAGAAAGAATTCAAATGTTATATCCCACCTAGTCAATAAAGTAAACTCTACTTTGAAGAAATCACACTTTTTGTGGTATTAATATCATTTTCAATTGATAGTGATTCTATTTGGAGTCAATTCTTGGGTCAGTACGCCTTTAGTGGTTCAGACAGTTTCATCTTTGTCCCTGTAAGTGGCTGAAGAATTTTACACACAGACTCTGAGGCTAGCAGTTCAATGCTTTCCTGATAATACCATGTGTGTGTGTGTGCATGTGTGTATGTATGTATACATACACAACTTGTTTGTGAGTTTGAAATCTTGTGGAGACTTGTGCCTTGCTGTGATACCGGAAGCTACATAACTATATCTGGATTGAATGTGTGGTCAATTTCATACTGAAGAAGTTGGTAGAATTTTTCAACTTATTCATTAAGAGCCTCAGTTCCTGAAGCATATGTCTGAATAATAGCTGTCTTAATTTATTTTCTTGTGGCTTATGGATATTTTCCTAACACAAGCAGCATTGTATTTCAAAATATTATGCTAGCTAACTCTGCCAGAATCTATTCATTATGGTTGGTATTCCTGGTATTTGAAATACCAATAACATCTTATATTATTACAGTAACCAGCAAGCCACCACAGTAAGACAAATTGAAATTTGCATTCATGACATGTTGATTGCTCCAGATAATTAATGATCTTGCTTTCCAGATGTGTATATTTCTATATCTCTCAATGTTATCTATTTGTAACTAATCAAAGTTGTTTCATACTACTCAAATTTCTTTATACTTTTGTAAAAAATTATAAGATCAGCCAATGACTTTCTACATAAACCAGCTCATGTTTTACTAAGATTGTACTAAATGGTTAGTCATGTATGGGTAATCACAGCATGCAATGTAAAAATATAATGTGTGGGAATTGAGCTTAATATAATCAAAATATTAAAAAATAGGCTACTTGTGCATGAATACACAAACTTAAAAAATGGTCTCAAAAATCACACAACTAACTTGGTTCAATTGGTTACTTTAGGTGTTAATATACTCAAGACAGCAAAACTTATAAAATATTTTCTACTTTTAATTATTTTATTCAGTTAAATTTCATTTTAGTGGCTTATTTTTTAACAAAGTACCAACTATCTTTATCATGAACAAAAAGGTATTAATTACACAAAGCAAGATGAGCTGTAGGAGGAGGAGGGGCAGGGCTACTTTGGGACAAATCAATTTTCTTTCTCCTGAGGGTGAGATCACAATTCTGGTTTCCAAATTTTGGATTCTGGCTTATACTTATTATTATTTCATGCAACTTGCAGTGCCAAAAATGTCAAACTATCAATCCAATAGAATATGCATGTGAGAATAAAAGAGAATGAAAGAAACACTCTGGGTGAAGATAAAACATTTAAGGAAAACATGGACAAGGAAAGCATAATTAATCTAAATCAGATTATGCAGAAATATGAGGAAACAAACACTCAAAAACTTAAAGGTATCTCAGAAATACAGGAAGTATTTAATTTTAAGTAAGATATGCTTACCTTTGCAAAAGTGTAAGAATGTATAGGATCAAAAAACCCTTTTTCCTACATTAGACTGTACCTATAAATATGTAGTCCTGTATCTTACACAGAATTGAAAGAATAACTTATTTTAAAAGTTATCTGAAACAGTCTGTTTTCCATATTGCTGCTTTCCCTCACTTTCTGTACACACCCAAACACCTACACATACACAAACACACACACACCCTCGTACTGTACTTTAGCTACACACACACCTGTGGCAAACACCCTTTTATATGTGAAGGAGCACTTTATTGTCTATATAGGTGTACCTGCTTGTGTGTGTGGCTTTGTCATTCAGCTAAAAATAAATATCAACAAGTCAAAACTTCCAGAATTGTAGATATTGCTTAGAAGAAGACCATTTGCAACTATTGTCAAGTGGATATTGTTATTGTCTACTATATTTCAAGCTATGTATTGTGTTCATATTATTATATATGATCAGTCATACTAGGAACTTTTGGAAGTATATTTTTATCTAAAAAATAAAAAACTGGGCTGAGCCCCGGTGGCATACATGGTTGAGTGCAGGACTGCAGCCTACGGGCTTGGGGGTTCAAATCCAGCAGCTGCTCTCAGGAGCAGCACTGGATAGTGCCCACGACCACTAGAGGCAGTGATGCACCCTTCCCCCAAAAAAAGATAAAAATAAAAAATTGAGAAAATATTTGTAATATTATGAAGCTGAGTTTGTTTGCTTAAAAACTCTAAATATTTTGTACAAGATATGAAAAAATAAAGAAAAAAGAAGATATGGTCTCTAAAACAATTACTGTAAAAATATCCTGCATTCAAAGTGGAATGACAAATTCTAAAATTGATGCTAAGGGAGGGTATAACTTCTCTGGCTATGTTTGATCAATAAAATTGTATCTGAGAGGAATTTCTGAAAGGTGAATGATACATAAATGAGATATCTGGTCAGGAGGAGAAGAAGGAAAAAGAGGAAATAAGGGAAAATATTTGTGTATCTATATATGTGTGTATATTTATATACATGTGTGCATTTTGTATGTATATATGTATTGCACACACATACATACATATGCACATACATATATGTATATACAACAATGAAGTGGATGGACTTTGGGCTTCTATTTAAATTTTACCTCAGTACAAAATCAATTAGTTCTAATAATGTATTGTCTGATATTCACCTCCTGATATGATTGCTGAAGACAAAATGGGTGCATAAGCAAACGTGGTCAAAAAAGCTAATTGTACCCAGATATTGAAAGATATGGCAAAAATGAGAAATTGATACCAAGGGTTTAAGTAAAAAGCAAATGTTTTGAGAATGATGATGGCAACAAATGTACAAATGTGCTTGACACAACAGATGTATGGAATGTGGTAAGAGTTGTATTGTATGAGACCCAAATAAAATGATTTTTAAAAAGGTATTGCATGTGAGGTCTTAAAATACTTATAGTTAAACAAGCAGCCACTGACTAGGGAACCAAAAGAACCCATATAAAATAAGCAAACCAGCCTGTGTCATGAGGTGTCTAAGGGAAGAGCTATCATAAATTCAAAATCAAACAAGCAAATCAATATGAAGGGTGTGCATAAAGTGGAGTCCCAAAACCCAACTGCAAGATAATTGACATTCTCTCAGAAAGGGCCACAATGAAGACATAGAAAATCCAGGTTGCAGTATAGCACTGATGAACCATAAGCTATCCTCTAGTTCTTAAATATTCTTATATTCCTAAATATCTCCTTACTATTATGATTTTTATTTGTTTTACATTATTAATCATGTCATATTTTCATATTTTCATTTGCATATTTAATATTCTTTTATATATTAAAGTCAAGATAGGTAACCCTTCCGAAATAGTCATAGAAGCAATGGTTCTTTGAGTGTATGGGAAGAGAGAAGGGATGAAGGGGGACTAGGCAGCTTTGGTGACTGTATGAACCCACTTTATGGGTCAAAGAACAAATTTTATATGAATAGATATATTGAATTGTGCAATATATGGCCAAAACATTCTTATAAGGAAATATATGGATAAGGATTTCTGAAAGGATAAAGGGGAGATGATGTCAAAGAGTGCAAGAAGAAATCATTTGTTTTGAAACTGATTATGGTAGCCATGACACAATACTGCTTGATGTAATTGAACTATGGATTGCTATGATATCTGTAAGTACTCTCAGTAAAATTATTAAAAAATAAAATCAATATAAAGCTAAACAAAGTGGAGATAAATAAATTTACAAATGCTAAAA
This sequence comes from Nesogale talazaci, assembly GCA_004026705.1. NCBI lineage: Eukaryota > Metazoa > Chordata > Mammalia > Afrosoricida > Tenrecidae > Nesogale > Nesogale talazaci. The sequence continues at coordinate 113,412 of PVJH01003910.1, read as the reverse complement.
AAGACTCTTCTTCTAGGAAATTGCTGCATATATACTTCTCAATCAATCACTTAATTTTCCATTTCCCATCAATTATGTCCTCCCAAAATCTATGGCTACTTGATTGGTCCATAAGTCTTAGGTTTGACAGTTTTAAAACAGTGCAAGAGGACAATTAAGTTATTATTCACTCATGGTTTAAAAGCATGAAGCAGTGATATGTTGCACTTTTAATCAGTCCTATCTCTGACCTGTTGTAGCAGTCATGTGCTTACCTTAATTTTGTGATTGAAAATATAGGGGTGGAGTCTAGCCTGTTAATCTGGAGATAGCCATTGAGTAGCCAATGAGGCCTCTATGTGGGCATGGCTTTCTCCTGATACGGCTGGGAAATCTCATGATATTTCCTTCATGGAGATGAGAAACTATCTCCCTGGTTGTTGGGAGTTAGTTCTCAGAGACGATGCATCACGGAGAAGACAAGATGGCAGCATCCGAGAAGCTGGAGAAGTCAGCGGAGAGACCACATGGCTTTGCCCTGATGGAGCCAGACCTCTGATGCTGGGACGGACACATGGAGACCTCTGCCTGCGATGAGTTGCTTCTGCTGTTGATGGACCCTGCGCCCTGGAAGTGAGGAGCCATGTGGAGACCCCTACCAACACTGGGATTTTGCACCCACTGATCTGTGATTTGTGAGTCAGAAGGAGACTTTATAGACTGATTTCGGGCATATGGGTTAATATCGGACTTATGACTTTGAACTGGACAGGGCTCAATGTCCTGTTTCTCTTGTATATAAACCTTTTCCTTTTATCTATGTGCATGTCTATGAAATTTGCTCCTCTAGTCTACCTGGACTAACACACCTGTTATTTCTTGGATCTTGCCTCAAAGATTTTTTTTTCTTCTTACAAGTGATAGAAAGGAGAAGCAACTGAAATCTGTGAAACCTGCTACTATTAAGAAAGAAGACCAAGAATTGCAATGCATCTTTGAACATGGAGTTCCTGCACTGGGAAAAGCCTAGATCCAGGAGAAACTTTCTATCAAGATATTTGGAGATCTTCAAGAAATTTCAAGACCATAGATGCTGAAAGGAGTCACAGATCTTTTTCTACAGAGTCACAGAGAAAAACGTTGCTGGAGCTAGCACACTAACTTCGGACACTTAGCTTCCTAAACGAAAAGAATCATTTTCTATTGGTTAAAGTCATCTGTATCTGATATTTCTATTATAGAAGTACTAAATAACTAGACACCCTTCAGTTCTATTTTAATATCTGTTCGATTTCTTTAATAATACATATCTCTCTAGGTTATTTATCAGGTATAACTTTTTCAGTTAACATGAAGAACTACATACATGCATAGTACAATATTTTGCCACTTGATAACATTCATATAGGTTGAAAATGTAGATTTACTTTAAGGATTGTACACAAAGAGCTATAAATTCCTATTTGGATGTCACCAATAGTCTTTCTTCCTCTAAAAGTGCTGACAGTCAATGATGTCGTATTTTGTTAATGAGGTGGGTGCTGATGATCTGACTCCAACTCACGCTGATCATGCAGAGATCAAACCACCAATTGTTCAGCTAGTCATCTGCTATTAACCATTTGCAACACCCACAGCCTCTACAAGCCAGGGTAAATCATTTTACATTGCACATGGGGAAAATTTTTATATTTTCATCAATTTTAAAACAAATGTTGCTTAGGGTTTACAGTTAGGCATTATTTTACATATAATATCTATATCTTCTATGTTGCTATCTATGTCAAAACCACAGATAATTTTAAGTATTCCAAACAGTACTTGTTAGTCTTGGTTCTCTATTGAAGCAAAATCATTTACACTTGTATATGTACATATAGAAAACATTTATATCAGTGTAGCGGTCATGTATCTATGTCAATTTCATGATTGAGATGTAGGGGTACAGTCTAGCCTGTTAATCTGGAGATAGCAATTTAGTCAATGAGACCTCTGTGTGGGCATGGCTTTCTCCAGAGAATTCTGGGAAGTATTTCCCTTGTGGAGATGAGAGACCATTTTTCCCATGGTTGAAAGTTGACAACACAACTGACAACACAAGATGGCAGGATCCGAGGAGCTGGAGGAGAAGCCACATGGTCTTACCCTGATGGAGCCAGACCTCTGAAGCTGGAGAAGTCACGTGGTGACTTCTGCCAGCGCTGAGTTGCTTCTACACCACAGGATGCTGTTGATGGACCCTGAGCCCTAGAAATGAGGGGCAATGGGAAGACCCCTACCAGCACCAGAACTCTGCACCCACTGGTCTGTGACTTCATGAGTGGGAAGGAGATTTTATAGACTGGTATCTGGCAATATTGGTATCTGGGTATCTGGGCTAATATCGGACTTATGACTTTCAACTGGGTTGGGATGCTTTCTCAATGTCCTATTCCTTTTGTATATAAACTTTTTCTTTATATCCATATGGTATCTATGAATTTTTTTCTCTAGTCTACCTGGACTAGCACAACCAAGAAGACAGCTCACACAGTCACAGAAATAGGTAAATCCAGTCTCGTCACATTATGAGAGATTACTAGGCCTTAGCTATCAAACCACTGAGAATCTTGACCCATCCAATTTGAAGACCAACTATTACAATTATTTTTATTTTAATTAACGGATAGTTTAGTAGCATATATGAAGAGTACTAGAGAAAGAACCAGCTGTTAGCCTTTCAATTAGAAAACAATAAGCTTCAACATAGTGACAAAAAATATCCCCACAATAGAACAAAGTAGCGTGCAATGCAAAAACTGTAACAGATGCTGTTTTCAATATTATCAAACACTATTTATAAAGAAACTCCCTTGAAAAATTTAGCAGTGAGAACATGCCAATTTTTGATTAATTCATATTTTTCTCAAGCCTCAAGAGCTCAAAAAATCTACTTTTTGCTGTAGTGATAGAAGTAGAAACAGGAATCAAGCACTCTAAAATAAATAAAATTTTGGTCCTGGTAACTGGCTATAACTGGCAAACTATAAAACTTTAAAATGAAGCTTTAAAGTATTCACTAAGAAAGCTTCATCTTACATTCCATAAAACAATACTGTACGACCTACATAGAAAATAGTTATGTTCACCACCAGGTCTAATGCTTCCTGATTTCTGCCATTTAGTAGACAAAACATAAACATCATTCTATTTCAGTAATTTTAAAGAGAATGTTAACATTGCACATTCTATAAATGCTATATCCTTTTAATATGATGCATTATTTTGTGGTAAAGAGAGTTTGAAGGTCTAATAAAGTTATAGTTACTTTATGAAGAAAAATGGACATTTAATGTTAAAAGTTTATTTGCAAAATGTATCAGGCTGGGTTGATTAGAGACACATATTGAGGGTCACATGATGTGTGTGTAAGAAAGAGCTTTGTATCAGAGAGCATATGAAGAAAATAGCCCAGCATAGTCCAGATCAAGTCCAGAAGTCTGACATTGCCCAACATCCAAGATTCATCCAAAGATCCTCTTCAGCCTCATGCAGTCGCATGTAATGATGCAAATAGCAGGATGTCCACAAGCTGTTGGGGTACAAAGTGCAGTACTTCTAGTGGTACTGCGAGGTTCCCAGACTTATGTGGGGCTCAACCTGGCTTCTCCAACCCTGAGTCTCTCAGAAGTAGGAAAGTGAAAGAGAGATTGTGGCCTGCCTCCCATTGGAAGGAGAGAAATTTCTGTGAATACTCTTAAGAAGGACACTTCCAAAGGAGGTATCATCAAGCTGTGATCTGATTGGCAGCCTAGACTTCATCCTTACACTTATTTATCTAGTTGACATCAAAATATGTAACTACCAAAAAAAATTTCAGAAAACGTTCTGAACCATATGTTTGAAGCTAGATATTGAAAAAGCAAAGAAGAATCTGGGATTTAAAATAAAACCTTTATAGATCTACATAGCTAAAATATTTTATACAATAAAAATCTTCAAATCAAATATATATTTTCATCAAGCTCCACAGGAGCAAAGGCTGGGCCTCCTACTCCCACCACCAGAGGGCAATTATGCCCCTCCAAAAAAAAAATAAACAAATATATATTTTCAGTAGATGATGAAAAGAAAGCAGAGATGGTTAATTCCTATTTCAAATTATTGCAAGACATAATTTCAATGCTTAGTAAGAAAATAATGGTAAAAATTTGAGAATTTGTGTAAGAAAATGAAATAGTGCTAGTAGCAATGAAGCAGCACATTTAAGTCAAAAGTTATAGAAAATATAATACATTTAAATAAAATCATGAATTTCCTCAAAGGAAAATACAGCAATTAAAATGTAAATGTGTTTGCTTCATTATGATATTATACTAGCCAAGTATTATTAAGAATATAATAATAACAATACATTTATTCTCAAAAGGAAATGAACATATAATCTAAACTGGAATGTCGTATAACAAAGAATGCATGTGAGCATCAAATATATGAAAAGATGGACTGATTCCAGTAGGGTTTCAGGAAACCAAAGCAAACTACCTATGAAATAACATTATTTGATCAATAAAATTATCAAGATTCAGAAGTTAAAAATTATTGATGATTAGCATATTTGTTAGGTAGTATAGTAATTATAGATGATGTTCATATCTTAAGGATTAAGACAGCTATTTTGAAAGTAGATTTTATTATATTGTAAGAAAAATGCATACATTTTAGTTTACAACTTCTATCAGTGAATACTACACTAGAGAAACCATGCACACTTTTACTATATTTTATGAAAATTTTCATTATAGTATTTGCTATTAATATAAAACATGAGAGAAATATAAGTGCTATGCATATATTGCACACTACATATGTATTATAATATAATTATATTTCAGCTATATATTAAGAGCTAGTTCTTTCATATTGATGAACTAAAGACAGATCTTTAGTACATATTGAGTAAATAAGTAGTTAAATAATAGACTAATCATATTCTTCAAGGAGGGTTAGAAAACATAGAATTATATTTTGTATACATAATTTTGTATATATAATGCTTTGTATATATAATACAGTGTCCCCCACCCTAGTTGTAAGGGAGATATACATGCTCAACTAAAGATCAGGAGCAAACAGAGACAAACATGAGAACAAAAATTATTTCTAAAAACTCTATTGAGTCTTACTTAATGGTATCTGAAATTTGTAAAGAGATTATGATTTTATATTATTTATGAAATTAAAATGTTAGATTTTGTGCAAAGTCATATCATGCTAAGAAAAGTGAAAGGCCAATGAATAGTAAATAAATCATTTAACTCAAAAGAGCAAAATAACAGTTGAATGATCTAGAACACCTTTTTTTCTAAAAATTTCAACTTGTATCTGAAAGCAAGTTTTGGATTGCAGAAAAGCATAATTGAATCATTCAACAATCCTCTGCATTATGTCCCTTGTTGTATATAAAAATAATTGATATTTTTGAGGTAAAATAATTTGTGAAATGTCATTCAGAGAGCCATTTGGAGGGATTATTCAAATGAATAATCCCAGGCTCACAAATAACCTCTGAAAACTTGTCTCAGACCAAAAATTAGAGTTCCTCTCCCTGTTATCCTGCTTTCCTCCCTGGTCATATATTCTCCAGCTTTGCATTCCCTCTCTTCAGTCAGGAAGGGGGTGAGCTCATCAACCATCCCTGTTGTCATTTTCCCCAGCTTCATACCTGCCAATGTGGATAACCCTAGATAATCAGATGCTATACCTTTCAGCTTTCTTCAGCACATTTTGCTTATGCACCAGTTTTGTTTTCAGCAATCATATCAGGGAAGGAGACCATCCCAGAGTGCCATGTTAGCAGAACAAATTGCTTTTGCATTGAGGGAATGCTTGTGTGGAGGCTGCATTCCATCTGCTGCTATAATATGATCACAATGATCTATGTATGCCAGGAGGGACAAATAGCAGAAAAGTGGATGAAATGAGACAGAAGTCAGTGTAAGACATGAAAAAAAAATAATTTATAAAATTTCAAGGGGACATGGGGGAAGGAGGGGAAGGGAGGGGGATGAGGAGTAGAACAAAAATATGTTGAAAAAAAAAAGGATGACAACATATGTACAGATGTGTTTTACAAAATGGATATATGTATGGATTGCAATTAGAGATATGAGGTCCCTAATAAAAATATTTTTTAAAAAGAAAGATGGTACAGCAACAAATTTGATAATGTAGAAGAAATGAACAAACACCTAGAAATATGCTAAGTACCTCCAATTAACACAAGTGAATCTAGAAAATCTCAAAAAACTCAAAACAAAAGAATAAAGTCCTCATGAAAATTCCCACCAAGAATAATATATACGTAGTTAGATTCACAGTGGAAACCTGCCACATATTCAGTGAATAAGTGTCAAAAATTCTACACCATGTGTAGAATTTATATATTCCAGACTATATAAAGGGACAGACCATATATTCCAGACTATATAAAGGGACAACAAACTTCCAAATTCATTATATGAAACAAGCATAACCCTGATACCAAAACAAGGCAAAACCCCCACAAAGACATATAACTAAAATTACCCCTCATGAACAGACACAAAAACTATTAGCAAAATGTAGCCAATAGCACCCAAAAATTATGCAAAAAATAATTTATCAGGACCAAATGTGAGTCATACTAGGGATGCAAACACGGTTCAACATTCTAAAACCACTCATCTATTGCACTAGATAAAGAAGATAAAGATCAGTAACGATATGATTATATTAATGGATACAGAGAAAACATTTGAAAATATTAAGCTTCCATTTTGTCTATAAAGCTTCAATAAAATAAGAATAGAAGAGCTACTGTAGCAGTCAACTGAAGATGAAGAGTGTAGGGGTGGAGCCTACCCTGTCAATCTAGAGCTAGCCAATGAGACCTCTGTGTGGGCATGACCTTCTCCTCTGAGAATTCTGGGAAGTCCGGTAATTCCTTTCCAGAAGGAGGAGACACTTTCCTAGTCCTTTGAAGACTGACTGACAAGGTGGCTACCTGCAAGACATCCTTGAGGAGAAGCAACATGGACCCACCCTAATGCAGCTCTGGGTGCTCAGAAGCCATGCAGAGACCCCTGCCTGTGCTGAGATGTTTGCAAGGCTACTGGGTCCAAAGAGTTTCTATCCCACTGGTCTGTGATCTTCTGCAGCTAGTGTCATGGCTTGTGTTTTGTGAGTCTGAAGAGGACTTTATAGCTTCCTGTCAGACATACGGGCTAATATCGGACGTATGAAATTGATGGGCCAGGTTGTTTTCTCAATGTTCAATTGCTCTTGTACATAAATCTCTTTCATATACACATAAGAGTTTCTTTGGGTTTTTTCTCTAGTCTTTCCAAATTAACACAGTTACTCACAGTATAATCAGTATAATAAAAACCATATATGAAAACCCAACAGCTAACATCACACTCAGTGGGGGGAAATTTAAAATATTTCCTCTGAGAATATTAATTAGATAGGAGTAGCCCTATCACCTACCTGATTCAACATCATGCATGAAGTTTTAGTCAGAACTGTTAAACAACAGAAGGCAATCATGGAAATATAATTGGACAAAGAAGAAGTGAAGTTCTCACTATTTTAGATGCTATGATCCTGTATCCAGAAACCCAACAAAAATATTGGAAACAACGAAGGATTTGTTAAAGTAGAAAGAAATATGATTAGCAAGCAGAAATCAATTGAATTCCTATGTATCATGGAAGAGTGCTCCAAAAAGCACATCAATAAAACAACACTCTATACAATAGCATTTATAGTAGCAGCACAAAAGAAATACTAATAAGCTTAACCAACCAACCAAACAAATAAACAAGCAAAAAAACTCTAAGAAGAAATTTGCAAATGACTGTTACAAAGTCCAACAGATCAAGCAAATGGAAGGATATACTGTGTTTGTGGAAAGAAAGATGCACTATTGTGAAAATGGCAATATCACTGTGGTAATTGGAAGATTTTAGGTCACCTAAATATGCCTGAGATGACCAGGTGACATAACGGTTTTGCGTTAGACTCTGATCCATAAGGTGGACAGTTCAAGTCCACCTGGAGAGCAAGATGAAGCTTTCTATTGCTGTAAAGAGCTATAGTCTAGAAACTCACAAGGGAAGTTATACCTGTCCTGTAAGGTCACTATGAATTGGCACTGACACAAAGACTATGAGTTTGAAATTAGAGTTTTCAGCTTTCCTCGCAATAAAACCTGTCAGTTAAGTGATAACTTGATAACATCTCCTTGGGAATGTGGCCTTTTATTTTGTTTGCTTGTTTGTTTGTTTGTTTTGTTTTTTGGGGGGCATCATTGCCTCTGGTGGTCATGGGAGCTACCCAGCGCTGCTCCTGAGAACCGCTGCTGGATTTAAATTGCCAAACCTGTGGGCCGCAGTCCCACACTGAACCACTTACATGTGGCCTTTTATTTAAGAGTGAGAAACTGGAGACTGTTTTTCTCTCTGCATCTCTGCCATATTGCCTACTGGAACTTAGTCTGTCTTGTGAGGTGGCTCCATGCGGACTACCAAGCTGAGACCTGTTACTGCCCTGCCAGGTTCCCACTGATCTTGGATCCATGTATTCCCACTTGCCTGTAATCTTCCTGCTTCCTGGTTCCACTTTCAATACCACCAGCCAGCTCCTATGTGGGTGTGAGAAAGACTTGTGGACTATTATTGGGCTTACCGCCTTGAGTTAGACTAGACAGGATATGTTCTTTTTATAGAAATACTTCATAATACAAAGCTCTTTTTAAAACATATATGTCACTAATTCAACTCCTCGAGAAATCCACAAATACAATACAAATGAAATGTATTTCCTAATTAATAATGTAAAGAAATGGAGAAACCAAATGCCAACTTCATATGGAGAATGGAGAGGCCCGGAATAAGCATTAGCTCCTCAAAAAGAAGTACTAAGTAGGAGATCTTGCATTACTTGAATTGAAAACCTATCAGACAGCCACAGTAGTGGTGCTGATCCAATGATAAATACATGGATCAATGACGAGGACAGGAAACCTAGAAATAATAGCATACACCTACAGGCAATTAATTTTTGACATATGACTCAAAAAACATTAAATGGGAAAGAGATATTCTTTTCAACAAAGGGAGCTGGAAATTTTGTATCTCTACTTTCAGAAGAATGGAACAGGACACATACTTCACCCAGGCAAAGAATGAATTCAGGAAGGATTTGAGATGTAAATGAAAACCTAGAATTATAAAGATCATCAATGAGAAAATTGAGACAAACTTTAGCGCCCCATTTCAGGTTATTCAGAGACTACTAAATACAATAAAGGAAGAACAAACAGTGAAAGATGAAATCGGTGACTGAGACCCACTAAAAATAAAATACTTATTTGCATTCAAAGACTTCATTGAGAGGGTAAAACAAAAGCCCATAATTGGGGTGGGGGGTGGGTTATAAGCAATGACACAGCAGAACTGGAAATAATTACTAAAATTTATAAAATTGTGCAGAACTTCAATAAGAAAATACATAAATAATCAAATTAAACATTGAGCAAAGGACATGAATAGACAATTCACAGGGGACAACACTCAAATTCCTAACAAAGACATGAGGAAATACTCATAATCACTAGCCTGGGAGATTAAAATAAAGACAACCATGAGAAACAACCTTATACCTGCAAGCATAGCCCAGTTCCAAAGAAACAAAAAAAGAAAGAGAACAACAAATGCTGGAGAAGATGCAGACAGATAAAACTTTTACATGATTCTGGTGTGTTTTTAACATAAACAAATATTGTTGGATTCTATATGACCCTATCTAAAACAACTGGAAAACAATGCAGCAATATATTTGCATATACCCCAATGAAGTAAGAGACTGAACAAGAATAGAATATGCTCTTCATGTTTACTGTAGTAGAATTCACAATCACATGAAACTAAAACTATCCCATGTGCCCATCTGTAGAAAAATGGATAAACCAACTGTGGTACATAAACACAATGAAATACTATGCATCCCTAAAAAAGCAGTGATGAACCCACGAAGCCGCTTATGTTGAGGATGAATCTGAAAACCATACGATGATTAAAGTCTGTCAATCACAAAATGACCAAAAAACAACAAAAAAAAGTATGAGTTCACTAATATAAAGTGAGAACCAAGATTGAGGCAAGGTTTTGCTTTCAGTGCATGTAAACTTTTTATCCAGTCTTCCAAGCAATGAAGTAGTGAGAATACTTCAATGCCATGAGCAATTGATTAGTATCTCTTAAAAAACGGGGAGACCTCACTTCAGTCAAGGTCAGTTTCTCAAGATGGAAGAGGGAGAAGACCAATCAGTTGCTGTCATTCAGCATTGTTCTAAGACCACCTCCAAACAACAGATATTCCTCCAATGGTCATACATAAACCTTCCTGAAAATGAAGGTAGAAATGTTGGGGGTAGGGTTCATGTCTCTCTCAGAGAATGGAGTTTTGCTCCTGTGGGTGAGAAATCTGGATAGGGCAACCTGCTATCTGAAACAAAACAAAAAAGCTCAGCAGTTCTTATTGAGAACCCAAGGGGAGATAAGCCCAGTATGTTCCTAAGTGAACAATGACCTCATTTGGAGCCAGTCTTTGGTGGGCTAGTTTGCAGCTGTAGACAACTAGGACTTCAGACTCTGTAATTTTGAGGGACAATGGGTACACCAGAATGACCGGATATGAAAACCACATTAAGTGAATAGGGCTTCAACTTAAATTCACCCATATCAGATTTAAGAAAGAGATATTGTGTTAGTCTGGGTAGACTCGAGGAACAAATTTCAACAATACACATATGGATATAAGGAATGGGTTTTTATTCAAGAGGAACAGGACATTCAGAAAACATCCCAGCCCAGTCCAGCTCAAAGTCACAAGTCCAATATTAACCTATATGCCCAAAATCAGTCCATAAAGACTACTTCCAACTTACGAAGTCACAGGTCAGTGGGTGCAGAGTCCCGGCACTGACAAGGGTCTCCCCATGGCTCCTCGCTTCCAGGGCTCAGGGTCCATCAACAGCATCCTGTGGTGGCAGAAGCAACTCATCGCTGGCAGAGGCTTCAATGTGGCTTCCCCAGCCTCACAGGTCCAGCTCCATCAGGGCAAAGCCGTGTGGTCTCTCTGCCCGCTACTCAAGCCTCCTGGATGCCGCCATCCTGTGTTGTCTGTGATTAATCGTCTCCGAGACTAACTCCCCGAAACTGGGGAAGATAGTTTCTCATTTTCACGAGGGAAATATCATGAAATTTCCCAGAAGTCTCAGCAGAAAACCATGCCCACATAGAGGCCTTATTGTCTACTCAATTGCTATCTCCAGATTAACAGGCTAGACTCCACCCCTACATGTCAATCATAATATTAACATAAGCACAAGACTGCCACAGATGTAGTCTAGCCCAAGACACTATATAAGTTTAATGCTGTCCTAATACAAATACCAACATCTTTATTCAAAGAATTGGAAAAACTGACTACCAACTTCACATGGAAAGAGAAGAAGCCCAGAATTAGCAGAGAACTCCTCAGGAAGAATGACAGAGTTGGAGGACTTGCTTTATTCTACTTTAGCACAGGAACAAAGAGCATAGTATTAGTGTAATGACAGATACTTAGACCAATGGGAAATAACTGAAAACCCAGAAAAGAAATCATAAGCATACAGACAGCAGATCTTTGATAAGGGAGCAAGAAATATTAAGTGGTTCTGAGAAAAAGTGGATATCTACGTGCACAAAAATAAATTCAGATAGTTCACAGACTTCAAGGCAAAACCCCCAACTACTAGGGTTATCAATGAAGGAATTGGGACAAACTTGAAAACTCTGGTGCAGGCAATACCTAGACTATCAAAACTAGGGAAGGATGCAAACACAGAGGAAGCAGAGTTAGGGGTAAACTGAAGATAAAATACCTGTGTACATCAAGAGATTTCAGCAAGAGAGCCTGCAGACTGGGAAAACAACTTTAGCAATGACGCATCACACAAAGGCCTTATTATTAAAATCTAAAAGACTCCAAGCCTACCAGGAAAAGCAAACAGATCATTGAGGAGGAAGACAAAAGACCTGAACAGAAGCTTCACCTGGGCGGAAATTTAAATGGCCAATAAACATTTGAGAAAATGTTCCCAATCATTAGCCATAAGGGAAATGCACATTAAAAATACTATGAGATACTATAAACACTCTCAAAGATAGCCCAATTCAAAAAATCAAAAAGCAATACTGTACTAGGTGTGTGGTCAGATAGGAACTCTCATCCATTGCTGGCAACCCAGTTGTCAGGTGCAGCCATTATGGAAATCAACTTGGTGACACATAAAACACAAGGAAATTGAGCTACCATATGACCCAGCACCCCTAGTGGCCTATACAAGAATAAAAAGCAGACCACAGCCAGACATCTGCCCTCCAATCTTCCTTACAGCACAGTTCACAAAAGCAAAGAGTTAAAAATAACCTAAAGTTTCAGCAGTGGATGAATGGATTAAAAAACTTTAATAACATACAATGTACTTTATATACATACAATGGAGTGTTATGCATCCCTAAAAAACAGTGATGAAGTCATGAAGCACATCATCTTATGGGAACAGTTGGAGGAAATCATGCTAAGTCATGTAAGCTAAGTACAAATGGACGACTACAACATAAGTCCAATGATGTAAGCTTAAAAAGTACACTGGAGAATGGGGAAAAGCTACTAAATACATAAATTTCTGGGATGAGGTCCAGGCATTCTGGAAGCGGTCAGATCCAACCTAACGATGCATATGGCAGCCAGCTAAAAAGGAGGGAGGGAAAGCAAAATGAGGATAGTGTGGAAAGTACTGTTCATATCTCCACAGGAAAGGAAGCAAGGGGCCAGAACTCATGCTGGCGTGTCAAGCCTTGAAGGCAACATACAGGCATGGAGCAGTGAACTAGCAGAGAGGGCAGAAGGGCTCGTCCCAACCTCAGCTACACTGACCCCTTCCCCACAAAAATGCACTCCAAAGGAAAGTATTGAAAATAGAGCCTAGGTAGAGTATCAGATCTGCCCTGATCATGAAGGAGCCAACTAAGAGTGAACGAGAGCAAGAGTGCAGGCCTGGAGAGAGGAGATTGCATCCTGACCCATCAAGCCGTGAAGACGACATTCCTGCTTAAAGCAGGACACGTGGGAGAGGACAGGAGGAGATGGGGAAAAGGGAAGGAGGAATCAAAGAATCCAGAGACAAGGGAAAGCAAGGGATCTGAAATCCCTGACCGGGAAGGTGTGGAATGCCTGGATGGGTGTATTCAATGCAATGTAGTTTAGAGGAATTATTGAGAGCCGAATGAAGCATAATAGAGAGAAAATAGAAAAGTAAATATAAATAGAGGGAAAAAGCTAGGAAGCAAAAGACATTTTGCAAGGTACAAGTACAGGCATGTATATATGTAAATACACTAATACATAATGAAAGGAATATAGGTCTATATGCATATATTTAGATGTTAACTATTTAAGTATCAGATGGACATTGGGCTTCAGTTCAAGTCCTCCCTCAATGCAAGAACACTTTGTTATAAAAAACCCATTACTGTGTAACACCTTCCCAATATGATTGCTGAAGACAAAGTGGGTTCATAAGCAAAGATGGTAACTAAATCTGATTGTGCCTGGCTATTAAATGATATATTATTGGACATATTAAAGGATTGAAGTTAAACAAGTAACTGCCTAGCAGGAAAACAACAAAGTTAACATTGAAGAAACACACCTGTCTGTGTGATCATGAGAAGTTGATGGGATCAAATATCAGGCACCAGAGGACCCTAAAGAGTCATATCAATGTAAGGGGGGCTGGAATGGAACCCAAAGCCCATCTGTAGGTACTTAGGCATCCCCTCACAGATAAGTCATAGGAAGGGACAAGTCAGCCAGGATACAGTATAGTATTGACAAAGCATAAAATATTCTTCTAGTTCTCCCCCACCCCAACCCCCATTATCATGACTGCAGTTGTGTGTTACACATCTAGCTAGACCAGAGCATGTACAAAGATACAGATAAGAGCTCATGACATATGGAATCCAGGAGAGATAACTCCCTCAAGAACAATAATGGGAGAAGCAATATCATGAGGATGAAGGAAATTGGGGGAGTGAGGGAGAAAATGGGGAAACCGATCACAAAAATTGATGCATATCACGCACACACATACACACATATGAGGGGTGTAGCGGTCATATGCTGTGATGGGTAGGTTTGTTACGCCAACATGGCAACAGAAGATGGGTAGGTCTGTTGTGAAAGCACAGCCAATGAACACGCGGGATGAATTGAAGGGCAAAGATAGGAAGGAAGGGCTCAGCAAGTCCTGCCCTCTCTCTTGCTTTTGGATCTTCGGACCAGCTAGCTGCTTTGTTCGTCCTGTGCCTCGACCTTCAAGCAACACTACCCGTGGGACACCTAATGGTGGACTGCAGAGCTGTGAGTTGAGGTTCTTTCAAGCCCTACTTCGCCACGCTCCTGGGATATACATGTCTTGAGCTGGGGACTGTTTGACTCTGTCATCTGGCTGACTGTTGTTGATCTGCTTTGCTGTTTGCTGCCGGTGACCAAATAGCCTGAATTGCTCTACAGAGGACTAGTCAGCGGGCTTCAAGACTTGAAGGACTGCCAGTCTTCTAGCTGTCTCGTGCAAGTGAGTTAATTGAGCAATTTGAACTGCTTTATAGATTAGTTAACTATTTCTTTCTTATCTTATATACCCTTCTCGCTATATAAATATATAAAGAGAATTACTAGTGTCCCGGTTTTATTTCTCTAGAAAACCCTCTCTGACACATATGCTTATGTCAATTTCATGATTGAGATGTAGGGGTGGAGTCTAGCCTGTTAATCTGGAGATAGCTGTTGAGTAGCCAATGAGGCCTCTGTGTGGGCATGGCTTTCTCTTGAGACTTCTTGGAAATCTCAGAATATTCCCCTCGTGAAGATGAGAAGCTATCTCCCCCGTTGTTGGGATTTAGTCTCAGAGACAATGAATCACAGACAAGATAAGATGGCAGCATCTGAGGAGCCAGAGGAGAAGCCACACGACTTTGCCCCGATGGATCCAGGCCTCTGAATCTGGACAGGCCACATGGTGACCCCTGCCAGCGATGAGTTGCTTCTGCCACCACTGGATGTTGTTGATGGAACCTGAGCCCTGGAAGTGAGAAGCCATGGGGAGACCCCTGCCAGCGCTGGGGTTCTGCACCCACTTACCTCTGACTTTGTTAGTTGGAAGAAGACATTATAGACTGGTATCAGGCATATGAGCTAATAAAGGACTTATGACTTTGAACTGGACTGGGTTGGCATGCTTTCTCTATGTTCCATTCCTTTTGTACATAAACCAATCCCTTATATCCATGTGCATATCTACAAATTTGTTCCTCTAGTCTGCCTGGATTAACATAAGAAGGATGAACAACAGAAATATGGGTGAAGGGATACAGTGGCATATATTAGTTGGCAGTCATGGTTCTCTTTGAGAATGAACCTTATTGAAAGTTTGCCCTATTCCCAATCTTCTTTGTTCAAGTAGATAACGTTTTTAATCTACACAAGTTAAAAATTCAAGTGTAAATTCCTTTTCTGACCAGTGTTCTTAATTCTATGCATTGGTTAAATTAATGGCACTTTCAATAAAATTGCTCTATGTCCCATTAAGATGATTTATAATGTTCTCTAACAGAAAATGATAGTGATGTCTCTAAGTGAACCAGAGACATATATTCATAGATAGGTGAACAAATTTGGGGCATAACACATAACTGTAGCCTCAATCTAAGAAAAATTTATTCTTATGATATGGCATTACTTGATATTTGCTCTCATGAAGAAATCACTGAAAAGAGGAGTACTATAATAAAGGGTGGTGAAGAAACCATATGGTACCTGGCTATCAGGTAAAACAGTGTCTATATATTTAAAGTCATAAAACAAGCAGCCATCTAAGTGAAGCATCATCTAAGTGCCCATGGAAGAAGCAATCCAAGCTGTGTGATCCAAGGATTATAAATAATAAAACTCAAATACATAGGACGGAATGGTAGTGGAGCAGAAAAATTCTGGACACAATTTTTCAGAAGGCTATGGATGACTGTGGAAGTCCAAAATCCATTTGCAGGGTGCTCACACCTATTAAGCCTCTGAAGAATTGCCTCTGACCATAGTCTAGTAAATTCATTGCCTTGCCATCAGACAGGCAGTAGTGCAAAGTCAATGATGATGGATAGAATTAGGTAAAAATAGAACATCTTTTCATTTTATTTCCTTTGCTACCTATTTTAAAGTTGTTTCAGTTTCTAATATTTTCTGCTCTTGGTGACTGAGGTTTTCAGATTTATTTTTGTCATGACTGTTGCTGTTTGTTTTTTTATTTGTTTGTTTTTGTTTTATATGATGTTCTGTATATAATATCCAGGTTAGTTAAATGTATAGTGCCAATAACTGGATTAAAAATTACGAAGGGACATGTCAGGAAAGGTTGTAGGGTGCTAAGGAAGTGGAAATAATTGATGCAAAAAAGAGGAAGTGCTCTGAAATTGTGATGATAATTGTCTCATTCTTCTCAAGACCATAACTTCATTGCTGACTCATAGGGACCACCTGTGCGTTTCAGAGACTGAAACTGTTTACAGGAATGGAAAGTCCGGTCTTTAACACTCAGAGCTGCTGATGATTTCAAATTGCCAATCCTGGGATCACAGTGCAACACATAAACACTCCATCTCCTACAGTCTAAGTGATACCAGAACTCCTGAAACTCTTCTTAATATGATTGAACTATTAAGTTGTATGATAAATGAATAATATACCAAAAAAACTAGTTAAAAAGAAATTCATAATGAAAATGGTAAGATATGTATAAAATTATTGAATTTATAGAAAAAGTTTTCTCCAAGAAAAAAATAGATCCACTAAATCACATATACAACAATTCAATACACTGTGTTGTATCCTATAATTTAAAAGCCCTTTAAAGTACTGCAATATGACTGTGAACAAGACATAGTTTCTATTGTGCCTGGCTTATCATGCATATAATCTAAAGCAAAACCCACAAACCAGAAATTGACTGTAGCTTTGGTTTAGTCAAAATTGGTTGCGTGTATCTTGTCTGTTAGAGTGTTGTTCTGTCATTAGCTTGTGTATTGCTGTGGTGCTGGAAGCTTGGCCATCAATATTTCAAATACCAGCAGAATCATCAATGGTGAAAAGTTCAGCAGAATTTCATTCTAAGAATAGCTATGAAGAAGAAACACTCTATCCAGTTCTGAAGACTTTGCTCCTGAAAATATTATGAAGAGCATCAGAGAATTATCAGGTACCATACTGGAAGATGAATACCTTATGTTGGAAGGCAATCAAATTATAACTAAGGAAAGTCAGTATACTCAAAATATAGTTGACCATACTGAAGTAAATTGAGTAAACTTTCAGAACGTTCATTTTCTGATGGGATATGTCTGAAGATGAGATGAAAACATCCAATGTTACCAAATATTGTGGAATGACAAAGCAAGAATATCAAAAATTAAAAGGCACAAGAAGTGTTCTGGAATACATAAAAACCAATATTTCAGGACTATTGCTACTCAGTGAACTGGTATTGATCATTAATAATCACATATACACTGCTGATTTTGCTAGGAATTTTAAGTTCAGGAAGAGCGGTGTCATCTTCATCATCAAAAAGAATATTTCTAAATCTAGCTTGAAGTACACTATCGTCTGTGTTATAACAAAGACAATTTAGTATAGTTTTATTCAAATTCATACACCAACCACTAAACCCAGGGGTAGAAATGCAATAATTTTAGGGTATTCTTAGTCTGAAATTGATTAAGCATGCATTCAAGATGAATTCTTCAGTAGTGGGGACTAGGATGCAAAAGTTGGGTGGCAAAGTAAGATCAATAGTTGCAAAATGTGACCTTGGTATACAGAAATGATACTTGAAATTGCATTCAGAATGTTTTAAGACCAGTCATTTTTTACCTGCAAATACCTTTTCAACACTGTAAATGGCAGCTAAGCACATGGACTTCACTGAATATAAAAGCATCACATTGCCTAAATTGGTAGGAAGAAATTATGAAAAACTCAATGTCGTAAATATAAACCAGGATAGATAAGGTTGACTATGGAACAGATCATAATTGTTCATCTGTAAACTAAAGTTTAATTGAAGAAAAACTTTCCGGTTGAGTCCCAGATGTGTAGTGGTTGAGTGCGCGACTTCGGCCCACTGGCTTGGCAGTTCAAATCCAGCAGCAGCTCTCCAGGAGGAAGACTGGGCCTCGTACTCCCACCTGAGGGCAGTAATCCCCCTCCCCCACAAAAAAAGAAAAACTTTCAAATTCAAAAAATCCATAATATAACCTTGAATGTATCTCACCTAAATTTTCCTGAGTCATGTTTTTTCAATTGCTCCTTATCAATAAGAAAGCAGGACTTTGAAAAAGAAAGATAAAAGAAGAACCTATGCCTTTAAATTATGCTGGTGAAAAATATTGAAAAAATCATAGACTGCCAAAAGGACAGACAAATCTGTCTTGGAAGAGGTACAGTGTATTCCTTAGAGGCTAGGATGGCAAGACTTCATCTTATATACTTTGGACAGGTTTTAAGGAGAGACCAGTCTATGGAGAAAGGCATGATGTTTGGCAAAGTAGAACGACTATCAAACAGAGGAAGGCCTTCCAAAGGATGGAGCAATACAGTGGCTGCAGCAATGGACTCAGGCAGAGGGCCAATTACGAGGATGGAGGAGGACTACGCAGTGTTTTCTTCTGCTGTGCAATGAACCAAAACTGACTCGATGGGGCCTCACAATAACAAAAACTACAACAATGTGCAAAGGAATTTTCTTTGTGTATTATAGAAAACTCGGGACAACATTGGGAACACTGGTACTTTTGTTGGGCAAACATTGAACTGCTAAACCCAAGGTCAAGGGATTGAAACCTCTAGTCCCTCTGCAGGAATAAGATAAGGATATCCAATCCTATAGAGATATCGCATCAAAAACCCTATAGGGTCTCATGTGAGTCAGAATTATTATGATAACAGGTATTATGGTTAATAGAAGCATATAGACTCTCTAAAATTTCCTTGAGTTCATTTGGAAAGTGCACATGAATCAAGAAGTATGGCTTAAAATATGGCAAGATGTTATCAGTTGTATCCTTACACATTTAATTTGCTCAATCTGTGTACTGAACAAATCTGCACTATAAATTGCACTATATGAAGAATCATGTGTTATCAAGATTGGAGAAAAGTTTATTAATTTATATATATGACACGGGCTTGACTTACTGACAGTTAAGAAGACTTGAAGCATTTGCCGATGAAAATCAAATGCTATCGCCATCAGCATAGTCACAAATCATTGCAAAGTAAACAAAAATCCACACAACTGGAGCAATAGATGACACCACGATACATGAAACTGTCAAGGATTTAATTCTACTTACATTCACAATCAATACTCATTGAAGTAGAAGCGAAGGAATTAAAGTACATATCGCATTGTGCAAATATGCTGCACAAGAGCACGTTCAATAGTTGCAGAATAAGGGTCCCACTTTGAGGATTAAAGTGCTGAACCAAACTATGGTGCTTTCAATTGCTTCATATGTATGTAAAAATTGAATAATGAATAAGAAAGAATGTATGTGGATTTATGCATTTGATTTATGGCATTGGAAAAGAATATTCAATGTACCATAGATTATCAGAAGACTAGACAAATCTGTCTTGGAGAAAGGACAACTAGAATGCTCTTTAGAAGCAAACAGGAAAATACTTTGTAACACCTGGGACATTTTATCAAAAGAGATTAGTCCTGGAAAAAGACATCATCAGGCTAGGTAGACACAAAAAGGGGAAGACATTGAGTGAGAGAAATCGACACTGTGTCCGCACCATGGGATCACATAGAATGATGGTGTGCAGATCGCACAGGACAGGAAAGGCTTTGCTCTGTTATACAAAGGGTGCTTATATTTTGTTACCACCCAAGGGCACGTAACAGCAGCTTGGCACCCCTTCATGGATCCTCCATCCTCACTTTACAGTCACAAAACAACTATATACTAAATGTTAATCTTTTATACTCAACCAATAATATTAGTTCAAACTCTGGCAGTAATCTCTGGGTCAAAGTTTTGTTAAATACATTTTTAAAAACCTGAAGGATCCCCTTAATTTATTTAATATTGTTCTATATGTCCAGCATTTTCAGCTTTATATATTAAGACAGTTTCTATGTCTATATTTTTTCAAAAATTTCTTCTTGAAGTCATATTACTAACTTGTGTAGCAAACTGTCACCAAATTAATTAATTAAATAAATATTTCTTTATTCATAGAGCATAAGGGATTAAAAAATATCTCATAGTGAGATGCCACATATTATCCCTTGGTAGGACTCAGGCATCCTGAGGTACATTGAAGAAATTGTTAATCTACAATTGATAAGGACAGGTTCAAAGTATATTTTTTTCCCTCAGCTAAAGTGAATTACATTTCTCTATGTCTTTGTGGGTATTTTATAAAAAGCATACAAATTTAGCAAGCTCAATTTAGACAGTTTAGAATTCTTCCTTTAATAGTATTGGTTCTTGATTATATGCTACACTAGAAATAGCTAAGTGGAGATCAATTATTTTTAGTAAAGTAACTATTAATTTCTTTGATATTTTCTAACTTCTTTTCATTATCCTTGAATCATTCAATAGTTTGTGCACACCTTCAATAATATGACTCAAAGTTTTAATTTCTTCTTCAATTCTTTATGCTTGAGATATATTGAATATGATCTTCCCTTTTGATTTTCTAATTTGAATTTTATTATTCAAAGTATTTACATATTTTCTTATCTTATCTCGGGCTGTTTTTTGAAAAAGTATGTTCAGATCTCTTAATCTTTCATTTATCCATTCACCTTATCAATTCTACATTCAAGACCAAGTTTTAATGCTTCTTCAAATATTCATTGGTATTTTCTTTGTCCTTTGTGTCTTTTTACTAACCTTTTGTGGCCTTCATGTGTCATGTTCTTTATGCCATTCATAAATCTTAGGTCTTTGGTCATTAGCATTCAATGGATCAGATCTTTTTCAGATGTTCTCTAAATGTAATAGGGAAATGTTGAGTGTCATCCTTGTCTCTCATGATTTGTATGAATCTTTTCCAGGTATAATCTGAATCTGCATATTAGCAATGGTAATCTGTTCTACAATCAGCCCTGTCCTTGTTTCGGCTGATGATATTGAATTTCTTCATTGTCTATTTCCACTGAGGTAGTCATGATTCCTATGCATTCCATCTTGAAAGTCCCATGTATTTAGTCACCAACTCTTCAGTTGATTTGTACGCATAACAACTTACAGGACAGAGTAGAACTGCTCTCTGTGGTTCGCTGAGACTGTAACTTCTTAGAGGAGAAGAAAGCCTCTTTCAACCCATTGGACCATTAGCAGTCCTTTTGCTGAGCAACTGGTGGTTTAAAACAGCTAATTTTGTGTTAGGAACTCACATTTAACTCGCTGCATGACCAGGCGTTTTTATACTGCCTGCATAAGAAACAAAAATCTAGTACAAGTACTACAAAGAGGAAAAGTCACTAAATTATATATATATATATATATATATATATGTATATATACACACACACAAAATAGATAAAAACAGAAATAGTAAGCAAAAAAAGAAACAGATAATCAGAACGTAAAAGATGTATAATATCACTTATAGTCAATAAACTAAAAATAATAAAAGAAATATAAAATGCACCACATATAAAATTAACCTTGATATTGAAAAACTTGCATTTTCCAGACACTTGACAAAATGATTTACAAGAGTTATGCGATTTTAGTTTTATAAGGCATGCTGATGTCTGTTTGTTGTCAGGTGTATACCAATCCTCTGACACACAATTGCTGATCAGTATATTGGTTTTATGACTAAATCAATGAAATAAGAATATTAATAAATGGAAAGTTTAATTTCCCCAGCATTCATGAATAGAAAATGATAAATTTTTATTTTAATTTGGGATTTAAATGTGAGTCATCTGATTCTAGTTGTTTTTAACTAAGCATCATAGAATTTAGATATTATTGTACAATAACTATCAAAGTATTATATATAGATAATTTTATCTAGAAGGTTTGGAAGCACAAATTTATCAATAGTTATATAGAGTGTAATTTGGGTCCATTAATGAAAAAGTATTACTAAGAAGGTATTTCTACATAAGTTAAATCTATGAAAAATTTAAATTCTCAATCCAATTCCAATATTTATTTTAAAGGTATACAAATATATACTTAAATTTTATTTGCAAATCGTTTGCTATAAGATAAATTTGGAAATCATTAAATATGCATGGCCATGTTTCTTATTGTTGAGTTCTTGTTAAGGCAATTCTGACCCATGGCAAACCTATGTGTTACAGAAGAATTGACCTGCATAATGTTCAATGCCATCATCTTTATGTAATATGATAACAGATCTTTCTCTCATGTATCCATAATTCAGATAAGAGCAATTCAACTTTTTAAGTAAAAAAAATCATTAAAAGGTAAATATTATCCAAAAGGTAACAACAGATATAATACAACCCCCAAATAGATTTTAACAACATTCTTTCAAGAGATCAAAAGAGTAATCATGAGTTTTAGGTATAAAAGAAAGACTTCAGATAAGCAATTCACCCCTAAGGAAGAAGAACACTTTAAGAAGCCTCTCATTTTTTAGTTTCAAGTCCAAGCTACACTGAAGGCATTAATGAAAAGCAAGGCGGTAGATTCTGATGGAATGAAAATTGAAATATTTCAGACTCACTTATCTATGGCAAGAATTTGGAAGTAAGCCATATAGCCAACCAAATGGAAAAGATCATATTTGTACACATTACGAAGTATAGTGACCCAAAAGTTTCTACCCATTATAGAATGATATCCTCAGTGTGAGTGTGTGTAAAATTCTGTTTATGATTATTATACCAGTCCCCACCCCCAGCCAGTCCTGGGTCTTTTGGGCTTGGCTTATGGGGAGTCTCTCTGGGGTATAGGGCTTCAGTAAGCAGTGTGACCCTTTTCCTGGGCATGCCTATATGGTAGGGTGTGCTTGGCCTCTCTAGGGTTTTACATATGGGCTCCAATAAATTTATTTTCTTCCCTTTTGCTTAAAAAATATTAAATCACCATTGTTATTCAGCAACATATTAACAAGGACTTGCCTAAACTTCAGGTTGGATTCAGAAAAGGACTTGGTAAAAGGAATATCATTACTGATACATAACATATCTTGGTTGTAAACAGAGAACATATATATATATATATATTTACTTGTTTTTGATTGATAATGCAAAGGTATTTAGATATGTGCATTATGACTCTGGATAGCCTGGAGAATAATGGGAATTCCAGAGAACTTCATTGTGCTCACGTGGAACTAGTCCATAGATTGAGAGGCAGTTATGGAAACAGAGTAAGGGAATAGGCACAGATTAAAATCAGGAAATATGTGTTAGCGTGCTCACAATATTTATTCAATTTGTACGCTAAGCAAATAATTAGAGAAGCTGTATTAGATGAGGAAGAATATGTTTTCAGGTTTGAAGGAAACCTTATTAAAATTCTTAGATATGCAAATAGCATAACCTTTCTCAGTGAAAATGGAAAGGACTTGAAGCATTTGTTGATGCAGATCAAGAATTGTAGCTTTCGGTTGAGCCCCGGTGGCATAGTGGTTGTGTGCAGAACTGCGCCCCACAGGATTGGCGGTTCAATTCCAGCAGCAGCTCTCCAGGAGCAAGGCTGGGCCTCCCACTCCCAGCAGGGGGCAGTGATGCCCCCCGAAAAAAAGAATTGTAGCCTTTAATTATAAATTGCTACAATATGGATTACAAATTAGTGTAGAGAAAACCAATGGAGAAAAGGTTGAAGCTGTCAATGGTTTCCTCTTGATTGGCTATTTTTTATTCAATGCTCACGGATCCAGCAGTCATTAGATCAAAAATGAACCCCATTAGATAAGTCTGCCACAAAAGACTTCCTTAAAGCATCCCAAAGGAAGGCTTTTACTTGCGAAATCAGAAGCTTCTGACCTAACCCAAAGCAGACTCATGAAGAGAGTCAATTCTGTTGCATAGGAACCCCAGTGTACAGAGTAGACCCGCACTTGGCTGCAAGACCTGACAGGAGAGGGAGAGCCTGAGACAAAGCAGGTTATTGTCAATTTCCTCACATGCCTATGGAAACTGAATAAGACTGCATAAGGAAGGCATGGATGCATTTGAAATATGGTGCTGGGAAGAATATTGAAAGTACTCTGCATTGCAAAAGAATAAACAAGTCTGTCTTGGAAAAGTACAGATTGAATGCTTCTTAGAGGCAACGATTTTGGGACCTCATCTCATTTACTATAGACATGTTATTTAGAGAAACCAGTCCCCAGAGTTGGGCCTCATGCTTGATAGAGTAGAGAGACCAGACCATGAAAAGAGGAGGATCTTTCATAAGATGGATTGACACAAGTGGCTGCAACAATGTACTCAGACATGACAACAAGTGTAAGAATGACACAGGTCTGGGAAACATTTTCATCTGTTGTATCTTGGGTCTCTGAGAATGTACTAATTCAAAGTCACTTCACAGCAAAAACACATGATAGGAAAAAGCAGCCCCAAACAAAAAGCAAATGGAGCAGACTTTAGAACACTGAGGGCAATTCATCTACCTTTGAACAGATGACCATTGACGATGTGATGCAACACATTGCGTGTAGTGTTTCAAATAAATGGTACTGACAAAATCAAATATTCATTGATGAGAAATGAAACAGACCCATATCTAACATCCTACACAAAAATGATCCAGATGGTTTAAAGGCCTAAACATAAAGCTTAAACTTATAAAGATCACCAATAAAAAAATATGGATGATTTTAACATCTCTAATACTAGGCATAAATGCAGAAATGTGAGTTTTGCTAAATGACTTTTAATAATTCTATTAGTTCTCTCTACAATTCCAGAAAACTGGATGAGGGCAACTGAGTTTTTAAAAACTGAAAAATACAATAAATAGCCTTTATGACTTGTCTAGTAAAATGGACTCATGCCACTACAGAAAGTAGCTAGGATTATATTTAAGGGAATATTTTCAAGTAGCTTCATTGCAACAAAACTGCTGTTCTCTTTGGACAAGGAAATACTTCAACCAATTGTAAATATCTGCAAATCATAACTAGTTCAAATTTATAAACGTTAGCAGGTGTCAGCTGAATGAAATCTTTTGCCATTAAAATATTGGCTCCTTGGCAAAGGATACATCCCAAGTACAGGTTAATAATTTGTACCTGAATAAAATTCCTGGCAGACATATGTTGTCTGATTACTTGGTCTGCAACTTTGCAAAAATATCCTAAAATTGTTTTCTTAATGTGTATTACCCTACCCATATTCACATTTTCATGATCTGGAAAGTGATTGCAAAAGGAATATGCAAACCTTTGGGAATAATAACTAGTATTGGGTCTTTCCCATGAGGATTTTTTTGGTAAAATTTACTACCTTCTTTTATCCACTTTATCACATTGAATTTGGAAGCATATTCCTAATGGCACATTAAATCATGTTTACTTGTAGAGTTCTATCACTATATTCTTGGCTACTTCAGAGTGTTTTTGAGTGCAGGTATGCCATTTCACATGGACAGAGGGTGTTTAGTTATCAAGTTCTGAGTAAACATAAATTCCACCCTTGGGGATTTAGATAAGCGTACAAATAGTTTCTCATAGTTGATACACCTAGAACTTCGATCCAGAGTGCTGGTTCTACTTGAGAGCCTGCTCTTCTTCGTGTCTCATAGTTGGAGGAGATTCCCACCGGAATGAATTGGTATCCAAAGAAGACTCTCTTCTGAATTCTCTTCTGTTTTGTTGGTATTAGTTTCACTTTTCTCATTACTTTTATTCTTGAAATCTAAACAGTGTTGTAGGCCATACTCCAGGGAAATGACCATTATAGGGATCAGGGCTGTAAAGGTATTATAATAAACCAAAAATACAATCTCACTGCCACTGAGTTGTTTCTTACTTCTTGAGGGACTATGGGACAAGGTAAAACTGCCCCTGTGAATCTCCAAGATTGAAACAATTTAGGGGACTAGAATGTCTCATCTTTCTCTCTTGGAGCTTGGGGAAGTGGGGGGTGTTCAGAATTAATTATATTGAGGAGCAACCCCTAAAGTTTGTGTGAAGGGATTGAGCGAGTCGAATCTTACAGCAAATTCTCTTACAATTTATTGACCTATTACATTATGCCCAATAAAAAAGGATCATTCTATATTGCTCAACATTACATCATTTCACACCTGTCAAATTATTGGGAATTGTGGCCACATAAAATAATACATATTTTGGGGAGAAACAATTCAACTGAAAATATAGGAATTGTTAGTGCAGGGGTTATGGTTTGTGTTAGAACTACTCATCATCAAGAAGCAAATTTACCCTCTGTAGAAATGCCATGGCTAAAAGAAGTCTTGGTGGTACTGGTATAAATGGGTAAACATAGTATGCTAAACTCAAGTTCAAATGTATTCATTGGTTTCTCTTTCTTTTTTACTTTTTTGGTGGCTAAAAAAATTGCCCCAATAATATCTTTTTAACATATTAATCACTTCATCACTTGACATGTCCTTCATAGCTCTAAGACAAGTTTGAGTAGGCCCATCAAAACTTTGAATCAGATTTCTAACAGCTTCCAGAATACCCCCAGTTTTTAAAGTTTTTATTCAAAAACGGTTTGTTAATGTGAGATATTAGGTCAACTAGGCCGAACCAAAATTCTCAATAGTTTGGCAATCATCTCCCACCTGGTGTGAGCTAACCTAATGTAATCAACCCCATGATGGAAACTGCTGTGAGAAGCCAAGCAGTTCTGGGCTGATTCTGGTGGAGGATAACTCTGTTACACAGGCCACAGTCCTGATACAATTGGAAATGTCCTTGGGTCTGTGACTTACTGCTCACATAAACCAGCTAGGTCTGGTTCCTTCGTCTGTCTGACTGACCAGTTCTTTTGATTTGAATCAATGGCTCTGCTGAATTTGGGGAACCATATGATGTGTGGATTCATTGGCCTCTGACCTTGAATCCCCAAACCTGACCTGTTAACCTTGAATTTATCTTCCTCTGCACCCCACAACCTGTGATCTTCCCACTTCATCTTCTTATTTCCTGGCTTAGCTTCCTGCTTCCTTGTTTCGCAGCCCTCCCAGGAATGTGTATCAGAAGAGGTTTCCAGCAAGATATCTAACCTGACCCAAGGACTAGAAACTGACTTGGCTTAATATCTATTGCAATTGTGTATGACCAATTTTCTTTATATGAATTTCTCTTTTGTGAACCATACCATGGACTTAGCACCACAATGCCCTTGGATGTTGGCCTTGCCTGCAGCATGGAGTACCCCAGGATCCTCACGATAGGTACTAAACATAGAATCCACCTCAGGACTTCTCTTTCCCTTAGACTGAGGGCTGAGATGCTCACATTGGCGAAGAAGCAGAGAAAGGTGGCCCAGAGACTGTGAAAACAGTGGTCACTGTATATTGGAGGGAACCCCTGACTGGCTGGGTATTCAATGGAAAGGAATCCAGAATCATCTTATATTTAGTAACTTGATTTTCCCCTGGCATTCATAGGACAGGTTTTGAATTGTTGGCAGGGATCTGCACTTGAAAGAATTGATACTTGGAGTTTTCCCTAGGCACCAAACTGAATGCTTAGTGCAGAGCTCAATGCATTGGGAGATCCAATGGTGCACGGAAACAGCATGTGGGATGCAGCTCATGGCAGCACTGTACTCACAGAGACACCTCATGTTCACAGTGGCTTGAGTTAAATCTCAGTGCGAAAACTGTTGCTGAAATCAATTCAATTGCCGTATAGTCGAAGCGGATACTTGACAATGGTTTTCTTTTTTGTTTCTCTGGGGTTCCGTTCTGTCTTTCATTTGTCTGTTTCTACCTCATTTTCTTTTTTGTTGCTAATGTCCCCAACCACCTTTTTGTTGTTGTTGACTGGTTTGTTGCTAAAATATTGAATGACACAGGTAGCTTTCACAGAATAGCGAGGGCACAGAGTATCACAGTACCACTCCCCTGAAGAAAGATTGATAGTGGCAACCACTTCAAGTGGAATCGTATGATGAAGAATTAATGGCATTACAGAGAAAAATCCACATAGAACTGAAAACTGGATGAAAAGCAAGTTTGGAGGAGAATTGAGAGATTTTCAAAGAAATCTTTCAACAAATGAAAGCAGACTGACAGGTACTCACTCATCAATCACAATAAATTTAGAAGACAAGTATCTGGCCAAGGAATTGAAAGAAATTAATGTTACTATTGTTCAACCCCCAAAGAGGAGATCCAAAACTTGTAAAAATTATCACATAATATCATTAATGTCACACACAAGGAACATTTTTATTGAAGACATTTAAAAATGCAGCAATACACGTGCTTGGAATAACCAAATATTCAAGCTGTATTCAGAAGACCAGGACTGAGGATATCATTGCTGATATCAAATGGATTTGGGTTAAAATCAGAGAGAGCAAGAAAGATATTTACCTGTGTTTCAATCGTTATGTAAAATCATTTGTCTGTGGCTTTTTAAAATTATGGAAAATACTGAAATAATAGAAAAATAGAGTTCTTATGAATATCAATGTGGAAATTGTATGTAGTCCAAGAGGCAGTGCTATTAATGAAATGAGAGGATATTTCATGGTTTAAAATCAGGCAAAATATCTGTTATACTTATAACTTTTCATCATAATTCTTTACATTTATGCCTGAGATATACAGATGACACAATCTTTCTGTCTGAAAATTAAGAGATTTGAAGCACTTATCGATGAACAAAAATGCTATTGCTTTTAACATGAATCATGACTAACTATGGAGAAAAGTAAAATCATTACTACTGTAAAAGTAGACAACATCATGATAAATGGAAAAAAAATTGAAGTTTGAAAGGTTTTATTTTATTGGATTCACAATCAGCACCCCCTGAGCTTGCAGTAAGAAAATCACATGACCTATTTGATTTGGGCATATTGGATGGAAAAGTTTTCTTGAAAGGTTTTAGAAAGCAAAAGCTGTCACTGTGAAGAATAAGGTACATGACAACCAAGCCACAATAATTTCAATAGCATCATATGCACGTGGAAAACAGACAATGAAGAAGGAAGATAGAAGATTTGACATTTTTTAGTTATGGTGTTTGTGAAAAATGCCTAATATAGCATGCAAAGACAGAAAACCAAACAATTTATGCAGACTTGAAGCTAGAATGCTCATTCAAATTTAGGACGACCACAATTTGTATCATGTATTTTAGACATACCAGCAGGAAGGCCCATTCAGACTAGGACACTCTGGGAAAGCAGGAGAGGAAGAAAAAGATGATGACTTCAATGAGATGCACTTGCGCTGTGTCTGCCACAATGTGTCCAAACATAGCACTGGTTGGGAAGATTGTGAAGCACTACACAGTGCTTTGTTCTGTTTTACATAGAGGTATTGTGAGGAGACACTGGCTCCCCAGCACCTAGCAACAACAAATCATGGTTCGGTGTATTAAACACACATTAGAGGCCCTGACACTAGAGTCCTTGACACGATTCTCTATCAGACTGCATACAGTGTAGGCCTGAATGTTGCTATGATGCTGGAAGATTTGTTGCTGGTATTTCAAATAACAGTGAGGTCATCCAAGATGAATAGGTTTTAGCAGAGATTCCATACTACAAAAGTGCTACCAATATTCATTTCTGAGGAATTAGCCATGGTAAACCTTAAGCATGACCAAGAAGCATTTTCATATACTGAAGGCCTAAAGAATAGAAGCAGAACATTGTCCCTTGGTGCTGGAAGATGATCCCCTCAGGTCAGAAAGCATTGTCCATGGCTCTATAACAGATGTCTCAATTAATATAGATGGAGGCATCCAAAAATAGATTTTTAAAATTTGAAATTGCATATCAATGTGAGGCTTATTGTTGAATTTTTAAGTCTGGAGCTGTGAGAATTACATAATCTGGTGTCAATTTGGGATTTGAAAGGATTGAAAGTAAAGGGGCAGATCTTACCTCTCAATCAAGATGTAACCAATGAGACCTCTGTGGGGACGTGGCCATCCCCTCAGAATTCTGGGAACTCCCATTTTTCCTCCTTTGAGAAAGGAGGCACTTCCCTCTTTTTCTCTGCTCATTACCTGAGAGATGTTCTCCTGTGAAGACACACTCTACAATCCCCTACCTCCAGTTCCCTATGGTAATAGAAGCCATGTAGAGATCCTTTCCAGCACTAAAATGTTAACAATGCCATTGGATCCACAAGACTTCCAACTCACTGCCCTGCTTTCCTTCTGCATTCAGCTTATTGCATGCATTTCATGAGTCTGAAGAGAACATCATAGATTGATATTGGACATATGGGCTAATATTGGACTTACGGGCTTGATCTAGACTGGGCTGGGACTTTTTATCAATATTCAATTGTTTTTGTATACAAACCTCTTTCTTATATGCATATTAGTGCCTATGAAATTGTCTAGACTAAGACTAACACAAGAGGTTAATAAGGAAGCTCAGTTTTCTTCTTAGGATAGGGAAAAATAAATGTATGTTGAAGAGGTTTTTGTTATGTACCATTGAGTCAGTTCCAACCTATAGCTACCCTATGCAGAACAGAATGAAACACTGCCCAAACCTGTACCTACCTCACAATTATTCATGTAGCTGAGCCAATTGCCATGGACACTTAGCTAATCCATCTCCTTGAAGGGTTTCCTCTTTCCAAGCACATCATCCTCTTCTATGAACTGGTCTCTCTGACAACAATTTCTAAGTATGTAAGACAAAGTTTCACCATTCTTGCATCTAAAGCATACTCTGGTTGTACTTCTTTCAAGACAGATTGGGCTGTCCTCTTAGCCTTGGGGGAAACATGTGGGTGGGACCAAAATACAAAGGTGTGGAACTTCAGAACATATTTGTATACTGGTACAATTTGGTTCACAATATTTTTCCTTGTTTTCCTGTTCTTTTTTCCCCCAGAGGTTTATTGGGGACTTTTACAGCTCTTATAACATTCAATACATCACTTGTATCAAGCATATTTGTACACATGTTGCCATCTTCATTTCCAAATATTTTCTACTTGAACACTTGGTGTATCCCCCTCCTTTTTTAAAAATCATTATATTTGGGGCTCATACAACTGTTATTGCAATACATATATACATTGTATCTCAAACACATTTGTACCTTTGCTGCCCTCATCATTCTCAAAACATTTGCTTTCAACTTGAGCCCTTGGTATCAGCTCCTCCTTTTTCCCTCACTCCCTGCTCCCTCCTCCCTCATGAACCCTTGAAAATTTATAAATTTTATTATTTTGTTATATCTTTTTTAATTTAGATTTTATTGGGGACTCTTATAACATTGAATACATCATTTGTATTAAGCCTGTTTGTACACATGTTGCTATATTCATTTTCAAATATTTTCTACTTGAACCCTTGGTATAAGCTCCCCTTTCCCCCTTTCCTCTAGTTCTTTTTTTTTTTAATTCCACCTCCCCATATTTCCCCTCCCCTGTTTTCCTGTTCTGAAAACTGGGTGTGGCTTATGGTTAGATACACCGCATGGGTTGAAAAATATGGTAATGCAATGTCTCTTTTGATATCTTGTCTAATGCTTCCATGAGCATACACTGCAGATCCGGGCAACACAAATCCTGGCAACTTCAAACTTTCCTTCATTGATCATGATGCTATCTTTAGTCCCTTTGTGATACCAGGCATGGGATAAGGATTGGAGGAGAGAAATGACATTGGGAGCAGAAGCAATGTGAACAGGGCAGAAGGTAATCAACTGTCAGCTCAGACAGACGTTGAGTTTTTATTTTGTTTTAATTCATCGTGTCTAGACTCTTTCTTGCTGGAAAGAAATAGTACTTTCTACCTATTAGGGCCTTTCTATTGTCAATAAAGAAAAGTATGCAATTCCTTCCTCCTAATTTTAATATCTTCAGAATCCAAGTGGTTGCACAGAATTTTATT
The DNA here is from genome assembly GCA_004026705.1 of Nesogale talazaci. Lineage (NCBI taxonomy): Eukaryota > Metazoa > Chordata > Mammalia > Afrosoricida > Tenrecidae > Nesogale > Nesogale talazaci. The sequence continues at coordinate 81,210 of PVJH01003910.1, read as the reverse complement.
ATTTTGCTGAAGTATCCTGAAGACCAATGCTTGTCAGGTTTCTTATCATAATATTATGTCAGTACATCAGAATAGCACAAACTCTTTGGAGCCATAGTATTCTATCAAGTACACAAGGGGGTAGCAACAAGAGAAACCAAATGGCTTTGGAATCAGCTTTACTCTTTTCACAAGGAAGTCTGCTCATGAACTAGAGCTACCCAAGCTCAATATAACTCCAAAGGACAGAGGAGGGGCAGATAACAACCCAATATTTCCACAAATGAATGGAAAAGGAGAGCTGAGATTGAATAAAATCTCATAAAATCCTTTACATGAGAACAGAGCTTTTTTCCAAGAAGTGCTCACTTCCAAACTATAAAGTTTCAGGTATTGCGGACTGTATAGAAAGCACAGAAGACTTTTAATTTGACCCTGAAAAATTCTTTAGAATGCCGAGAGGCTGCATTCAACTCCCAAGGGAAACCCAAAGTGTAGTCCTTAAATAGGATTGAGAACAAAAATAAAATAATTACATTTGAGTACAAGAGACATGGGAACACATAGCTGAGAACTTTAACTACAGAACTTCTAGCAAAGATAGAGCTAGCTAATGGAAGGAAGAAACTACAATGCAGTTATTTGGATGACTAGCTTGAATGAAGATACAGTTTTGAGTTTGGGCCAGAACATAGGTTTCTATTGAATATCTGAGGAAAAAGACTTACAGTGATTGATTTTAGGAAGTAAATACATAGCCACTTTTTTTATTTTAGCCACACATCCTGCAGATGGATCATAAAAACATGCCTAGATATTTTTAAAGTTTTAGTTAGAATTTTCAATAATTTGAAATACTTGTTTTGGTATTACAGCTTTCACCACCTAGAAAGAGCTCTTTAAATTGATAAATTTCAGATAAGGCTGGCTGCTAGTTTGCTTTAATGTAAGTTATTTTGTCAAGATCCCCTTCCAGAGAACATTTTCTCAACCATCCTGGATTTGATATAAGGCGGGAAATTCTTAAATTTTATGACTTCTAGAAATTAAACAGGCCAAGTGACAAAAGTTTACAAAAACTGAATTGATTCAGATATGAATTTCTAAACTTAATAGAACTAAATATGCTAAAAATGTTAGTCTACTAGTTTAATTCAGCAAAATAATTGAATTTAGCTCAATCATTCAGATTCCATCAACAGTGTCTTATGAAAAATGTTCTAAAATTAACTGTGGTAATATATGTACAATATTTCTTGATATGATTGTAGCAGTCATATGCTTATGTTAATTTCATGATTGAGATGTAGGGGTAGAGTCTAGCCTGTTAATCTGGAGATAGCCAATGAGGCCTCCGTGTAGACATGACTTTCTCCTGAGACTTCTGGAAAATCTTCCAATATTTCCCTCGTGGAGATGAGAATCTCCCCAGTTGTTTGGAGTTAGTCTCAGAGACAATGAACAATGGACAAGACAATATAACAGTGTCTCAGGAGCTGGAAGAGCCAGGGAAGAAGCCACATGGCCTTACCCTGATGGAACCAGACCTTTGAAGCTGGAGAAGCCATGTTGGAGACCCCTGTCAGGGCTGAGTTGCCAGTACCACCACTGAATGCTGTTGATGGACCCTGAACCCTGCGAACAACGAGCCATGGGGAGCCCCTGCCAGCACCAGGACTTTGCACCCACTGGCCTATGACTTTGTGAGTCAGAAGGAGACTTTATAGACTGATATCAGGTATATGGGCTAGTATTGGACTTATGACTGAACTGGACTGGGTTGGCATGCTGTCATAATGCCCTTTTCCTCTTGTATATAAACCATACCCTTATATCCATGTGCATGTCTGTTTCCAGACTGGCACAATGATTGAAAAAGTAAACTATTGAATTGTATGATATATGGCTTAGGTGCCAATGAAAATGTTTAAAAAATTAAAAACACCAATATGCTGGGGGATGCATGGTTGAGGGTATTTGGCCAACTTTATTGGCTGAGTTTAACCCACTAGTTTGATGTCATGTACCTAGATTGTGGCAAAGCTTCGCTTCACCTGCGCATCAGCACATGCATCTCCCACCCCTGCAGTCCTAATCTGCACATGCTCAGCTTGTATCTCTCCATAGATGTCTATTTAGTGTACTTGATTTCTTTTTATCACCTCTGCTGTGTCCCTATGCAGGCATGAGGGAGACCACCCCGCTTAGCTCCTGTTCTGGGGACCTAACCCAATCTTTGCCTCTTGAATCAGAAACTCTATGGGTGGACCCCAACAATCCCTCTTTTTCAAACTGCCCCACGGCTGATGCAAGCTCAAATTTGAAAATCACTGATCAAGATAATTACTCCACCTTCTCTCTTTGTTCTCTTCTGCAAACCTGTCAGTAATTGCTTTGGAAATGTATTATAATATAGTCAGCATGCAATTATCCCTGATATTCAGGGGAAAGAGCTATTTGGACAAGGGAGAACTATGGGTAATACCCACATTTCTGCAAAGTTCTTAGTTTGAGACCCTGCCCACTCATAAGTTTGTCCCAAGCTCCTAAGGAGAACTGTAATTGACTGATTCATATTTCAGCCTTTTTCTCCCCCTGCCCACACTCTGGTGAGGTGCTAATGAGCACGGAAATAACCTGAAGGCAAACAGCAGGGAGAAAAACAGGAGAGTTTGGTCCTTCTGAATGTTTGAGAATATACCAATAGCAGAAACAATATTTTAAAAGTCTTCTTTCTGACTTAAAGCTCCTTAATAGGACAATATTAAATTTCTTTTAAAACACTTTCTAGCAAAACTTTCAACAGATAGCAGTACTTTGATTTTCTGAATATTATATTCATTCCCTTCAACTTGTTACCCTTTCTTTTCATTCTATTTGTCTTGTTTTAGTCTATACTTCTTATAGAAAGCTATCAACAAAACCTTTCTTTCCTATTCACTATAGAGCTATATACTTTCAACTCAAAGATCAATTGGCTTTGAATGGTAGTCTGAAAACCTACTTAAAAAGAGTAACAAAGAAAGGAAAAGTAAAATAACATTAAGTACCAATGTCACCATTGTAACTCTAAAAGTGTTCCAGGCTTTGAAAAATCAAATAAACCCCAGTTTGACTCATTCTGTATTTCTTTCTTTGAAAGGACACAGAAAAAAAGGAAAGGCTTTTGAGAAAATTCTTTTCTTGTTTTGATTGGAAAGGAAACAAACAAAAAATAAATGTCAATAGTTATAGTAATCCCATATGCTTTTTCCTCTATATTATTGAATCCTTGATTCAGAAGCTTTCAAAAACTAATATTATAATAATCTCTCAAAAATTTAAAGAATGATTATATGAGCTTTCTTAGACATGTAATTAAATAGTCCATTAGAAAACACACTATAAGACAACTTTCATGTCTGCCCCAGAATCCTGATGTGATTACTTAGGTGATCACAGTTAATGTTACTTCTATTATACTATTCCTACCCCTCTTCTTGCAACTCTAGATTATATGCCATGTTTTATATGACTTAAGCTCATTGTACTATGCTACATACCTTCACTAAGATCCAAATCAGAGAAAGAAAATCACACAGCTCTTAGTTTTCATATTTTTATTTTCTAGAATTTCCAACATAAATATATGTGCTTTTGTTCATATTTCAAAAGAATCTGACATTTGAAAGAAGTGAATGATTTTTAAATCATGATTAAATGATTAATAGTTATAAATTAAAGACCGATATGAGTGTGCATGTTGTTGTTTGTGCTAAGTGCTAACAGGTCAGTTCTGACCCATACTTATCCTATACGCATCAGAATGAAACACTGCCCCCTATCTCATCATCCTCAAAATTGTTCCTGTGCCCAAGTCAGTCAATGCAATCACTGTCAATATCTGATCAAGGAACTTCCTACTTTTCTCTGCCCCTCCACTATACCAAGCATGATGTCTTTCTCCAGGGACTTGTCTCTCCTAACATTATGCTCAAAGAATGTAAGATAAAACTTGCAACGCAGATAGACTTGACTTTTTTGGGTGTGTGACAATGTTTTAATATTCCATGGTACTTTCAATAGTCTTTCCCAGTAATACAATTCAAAGGCATCCATTCTTCTTGGGTCATAATTTGTTCAATTTTCAATGACTTTATTCAATGTCCAATACCAAAAATACCCCAAATACCAAATCTCCAACTGGTAAAATAGGTAACATCATGATAAATGGAGTAAAGATTATGTTGTCAAAGATTTTGTCTAACTTGATCTATAGAATGCTCATGAAAGTCAGAATCAGGAGGTCCAAAGACATATTTATATTAGGTAAATCTACTTCACAAAACCTCTTTCAAAAAAAAATCTAAAGTGTTGAAGAGCAAAGTTATACTTTGAGGACTAGGATGTACCTGACACAAGCTATGGCATTTTCCATTGCATCACATACATATGAAAATGTGTGTGTGTGGGTGTGTTTGTGTGTGTGTGTACAGAGAGAGAGAGACAGTGGAATATGAACTCTGATAGATCAAAATATATTTGGAACCAATTCCAGTGAATAAATGAAGTAATAAGATTTCTTAATATAAATGACAAATTATATCAAAATAAGCAAAAAATAATTATGGTCTCTGCTTGCCTTGCAAACAGAAGGTAAACGCAATTCAATGTTCAGGTCTTTACCAACATTAACATATTAATTATAAACTATTAATTTATTACTGCCCAGAATTTTCATTTACTCACATGCTGGGAGATTGTTGGTTGCTTGGCAGATGCTACTAAGTGGATTGCTGTTTAAGCAAACACATCCAATTTTGCATTGTACTCAATCATTTATGATGCTACTATATTATGCCACATGGACAATGAAGAACAACAGAAAAGCAACATGCTCTATCAAGAGTATTCTTTGTCTCAGTCTTTTGGGAATGCCACTATGAACACTTATATGTCAGAATTAACTCGGTGACAGTGGTTTGGATTTATTTTGTGGGCATTCTTAGCAATGCAAAAGTAATACAAAAAACAATTTTTGAAAGTGTTCCTTTTTATACATCCCTATAATCTCTATTCTTATATTGTTATATAAAAGAATGGTTTACATTCTGGTTTACAAGAATGAATAGCATAGCTGTCTAAAACAGTTCTAGAGAGCATGTCCAATTCCCTTTCTAATTTATGAATTCTAAATAAAGATATATTTGTTGTGCATCTGTCATTTGACAGAACAAGCAAAGCAATAATGCATTTTTAATAAACCAATATTAGTTTTGCTATTAAATATGTGAAACCCTAACTCTTTAAAGCCAGCAGCTGTTCTCACACGGTGGAACTGCTGCCAGCCTTTATGAAAATAGCTTCTACCACTTCTAATTCTGACTTCTACACATGCCAAGGGAGTTGAACACATCTGGGATTTCAAAGGCTTCTGCCTTTATTTAAATCCAAACCTTGATTATGATGATTTTTTAATACTGAAGATCTTGAAGTAAAAACTCATTTTCAATACTAGTGTTAAAATGGCTGCATAATAGAGACTAGTTACTATTGCTGAATACAAACAACCTAAAAACCCAGAGATGTTAAACAGCAAACATATTAAGTCCATCTATTGTTTTTTTGCATGAGAAATTCAAACAGAACACAGTGGGTTTGAAACAGAAATGGGTTTCCTTTTAATTGTGGTGAAATAAAGCTGTATCTAAAATAGACATATAAAGAACAATTACCCAGAGCTATACCATCCTTTCAATTGTTCTTATGGCTGAGTCCATTTTTTGCAGTCACTCTATCTATTCACTTTGTTGATGCTCTTCCTCTTTTGCCCTGACACTCTACTTAGCCAAGCTTGATGTTGTTACCCAAGTCCTGCTTAACAAAGTACACGAGACGAAGTTTCACTGTCCTCACATTCTGCCTTTACTTTTTCAAGACAAACTTGTTCTTCTTTCAACCAACAATATTTTCTGTATTCTTCTCTTACACCATAATTCAAATGCATTTATTCTGCATTCTTTACTGTGCAAATTTCTCTTGCATATGAGATGATTGAAAATATCATAATTTAGCTCCATGCACTTCAGTTTTTAACTGACATCTTTGTTCTTCAACAATTTAGAGAGCTGTTTTGCAGAATATTCACAGAATGCAGTACATAATTTGAATTCTTAAATGTTGTTTCCATGAGCACTTTTTGTTGATGCAGTCATGATGAAATCCTTGACAAGTTGACATTTTTCTCTATTTATTATGTTATCCAATTGTTACTTTAACAAGCTTCTAGTGGAAGATTCTTTCCCTGCTCTTTAAGAATAACAAAGCAGAGACTTACTGTGATGGGTAGTTTGGTATGTCAACATGGCCACAGAAGATTGGTGGGTCTGTTGTGACGGCACGGCCAATGAACACACGAGATGAATTGAAGGGCAGAGATAGGAAAGTCTCAGCAAGTCCCGCCCTCTCTCTTGCTTCTGGATCTTCGGACCAGAGAGCTGCCTTGTTCATCCTGTGCCTAGACCTCCAAGCAACACTACCCGTGGGACACCTAATCGTGGACTGTGTTGCTGTGAGTTGAGGATCCTTCAAGCCCTAAGTCGCCATGCTCCTGGGATATACATCTCTTGATCTGGGCACTGTTGGACTGTCATCGGGCTGACTGTTGGCGACCTGCTCTGTTGTTTGCTGCCTGTGACCAGATAGGCTGGATTGCTCTACAGAGGACTACTCAGCGGCCCTCAAGACTTGAAGGACTGCCAGTCTTCTAATTGCCTCATGCAAGTGAGTTGCACCGAGCAATCTGTACTGCTTTATAGATAGTTAACTGTTTCTTTCTTATCTTATATACCTTTATTTTTATATATAAATATATAAAAAGAATTACTAGTGTCCTGATTTTTATTTCTCTAAGAGAACCCTGCCTGACACAAGTGGTACCAGGAGTGCTTCTAGAGAAATAAAATCATAAATATGGATCTCTTTGATTGGTTCTCCAATCTGATTAGTCTTAAGAGCACTGGTGATGCTAATTCTACACCTAAAGACATGGATAATTTTACCAATCCTATTAGTCCTTGGTGTGAAATAGCAAAGCTGATAACTAAAGTAGGAGCACGGATGGATGGGGTGCTGGTTACAGGAGAGGCTCTGGGAGAACATATGTCTGATATATTCCAGCAGTTTTGTCAAGATGCCAAGTATAAGGAAGCTGGTTGGCTGGTCCTCCTTACAATGGACTATGTGATTAAGGAGAGGGATTGCCTCAGAACCTCAGAATCACGCCTTAAGTGCTGACTCATGGACTTGAAGGCATTGGCCTGTGCTACAAAGGAAAGCCTTCTTGCCTGTAGTAAAAGAGCCGATATTGCTGAGAATCAGGTCCATAGTCTAATTATGCGAGTGGCTGAATTACAACGTCAGCTGAACGGCAGACCTAGAGCAGTGTTGGAAGCCAAAGTGAGGCCATTAATAGGAAAAAATTGGGACCCTGAAACATGCGATGGGAATATATGGGTTGATGATCCAGAAGAGGAGCATATTATGCCACCATTAGAAACAAGTGAACCAGTCCAGTCAATAGATCTGCTGCTCCCAGCTGAAGATAGTAGTCTACTATCAACTAAGCAACCCACACCTGAGCAGATCAACCAACCTACTCAAGGTGAAACGCCAGGTGGGGTTGCATCTCTACCATTGCCTGAGGGAAATGACTTACAAGATAGTGCTGAGAACGCCCAGGAAACACCCTCACCATTGATAGTTTCTGCTAGACCTATAACTAAAATTAAGGCAAGGAAAGCTCCTAAGGGTGAGGCCAAGGTGATTACTCAAGAAGAAGTACACTATACTCACAAAGAACTGCTCCATCTTTCAAATACGTACAAGCAAAAGCCTGAGGAGTATCCCTGGGAATGGTTACTGAGGGTGTGGGATACTGGTGCAAGAAATGTAATATTAGATCAGTCTGAGTTTCTGGATATGGGATTCCTAAGCACAGACTCTTTTTTCAATGTATCAGTGAGAGAGGCTAAGAGAGGAACCAACTCTTTATTTGGTTGGTTCACTGAGGCATGGACTGCCAGATGACCTAGATTAGACCAACTTGAGGTGCCTGACTACCTTGGTATGCTGTAGAAGAAGGCATCCAAAAGCTGAGGGAAATTGGTATGGTGGAATGGCTCTATCAGAATATTCCCATAGACCCCAAAAGGGGGTGTCCTGAGGACATATTCTTCACTATAATGATAAGGAATAAGTTTGTGAGGTGGGCACCAGCATCTTTGAACACTCCTATAATTGCTTTGTTGTGTGCACCAGGATTAACTGTGGGAACTGTCTTAAGTGAACTCCGACATTTGCACACGATGGGGCTGATTGGACTCCATGGTAACAGAGGACAAGTGTCAGCAGTGAATCAACAGAGGCAAGGTGGGCGTGGTTATAGTAGACAACAAGGCTTTCGTGGTAATCAAAGCAGCCTGTCTTGTGTGGAATTATGGCATTGGTTACTTAGTCATGGTGTCCCTAGGAGTGAAATAGATGGGAAACCTACTAAATATTTACGTGACTTATACAGGCAGAAGAATGCTGGATCAGGTGATCAGAGGGATAGGCAGTCACGATCACTCAACCGATTCCCAGACCTGAGCCAGGTTACAGACCAACAACCACTTGAATGAGGGGAAGGCCGGGTCCCTTGGAAGAAGGACCCCGCCACATCACCAAAGGTTTATGCTGTTAGTCTTTCTTCTAACCTTCTCTAAAGAGACCTGTGGCCTTTCACAAGAGTGACTATTCACTGGGGGAAAGGAAATAATCTAACTTTTCGGAGATTACTGGACACTGGCTCTGAACTGACACTAATTTCAGGGGACCCAAAGTGTTTCGAAGGCCCACCAGTCAGAGTGGAGGCTTATGGAGGCCAAGTTCTTAGTGGAATTTTAGCTCAGGTAAGCCTCACTGTGGGTCCGGTAAGTCCCCGAACCCATCCTGTGGTTATTTCCCCAGTTCCAGAATGCATCATTGGAATAGACATACTTAGTAACTGGCAGAACCCCCACATTGGATCCCTGAAATGTGGAATAAGGGCTATCATAGTGGGAAAGGCCAAATGGAAACAATTAGAATTTCCATTGACTAGGAAAATAGTAAATCCAAAGCAATACTGCATTCCTGGAGGGATTGCAGAGGTCAGTGACACCATCAAAGACTTGAAAGATGCAGAGGTGGTGATTCCTATCACATCTCTATTTAACTCACCTATTTGGCCTGTAAAGAAGACATATGGATCCTGGAGAATGACAGTGGATTAGCGTAAGCTTGACCAGGTGGTGACTCCAATTGCAGCTGCAGTTCCAGATGTGGTCTCATTGTTTGAGCAAATTAATACTTCTCCTGGTACTTGGTATGCAGCTATTGATCTGGCCAATGCCTTCTTCTCAATACCAATTTCAAAGGATCACCTAAAGCAGTTTGTCTTCAGCTGGCAGGGGCAACAGTACACTTTCACAACTCTCCCCCAGAGGTACATCAACTCTTCTGCCCTGTGTCATAATTTAGTCCAAAAGGACCTCAATCGCCTGTCTATTCCACAAAATGTCACAATAGTCCACTATATTGATGACATTATACTGATTGCATCCACTAAGGAGGATGTATCAAAGACTTTAGATTCATTAGTACAGCATCTGCATCCAAGAGGTTGGGAAATTAACCCAACAAAGATTCAAGCACCCTCCACCTTGGTAAAATTTCTACGGGTCCAGTGGTGTGGAGCATGTCGAGATATTCCCACTAAAGTGAAGAACAAGCTATTCCATCTGGCTCCCCCAACAACGAAACAGGAGGCACAATGCCTAGTGGGCCTTTACAGATTTTGGAGGCAACATATCCCTCACGTGGGTGTTCTACTTCAACCTATTTATCAGGTGAAACGAAAGGCCTCCAATTTTGAGTGGGGCCTGAAACAAGAAAAGGATCTGCAACAGGTTCAGGCTGCCGTGCAAGCTGCTTTCCCACTGGGACCATATGATCCAGTTGACCCAATCATGCTAGAAGTGTCAGTTGTTGATAAAGATGCAGTGTAGAGTTTTTGGCAGACCCCTATTGGTGAATCACAGTGTAGACCATTGGGATTTTGGAGTAAAGTCCTGTCATCTTCTGAAGAAAAAGCTGCCATCTTTTGAAAAACAACTGTTGGACTGTTATTGGGCTTTGGTGGAGAGTGAACACCTCACCTTGGCCCACCAAGTCACCATGAGGCCTGAGCTACCCATCATGAACTGGGTATTGTCTTCCCCACAGAGTCATAAAGATGGATGGATGCAGCAACGTTCCATTATTAAATGGAAGTGGTACATACGAGATTGGGCCAGAGCAAGACCTGAAGGTACAAGTAAGCTACATGAAGAAGTGGCCCAAATGCCCACAGTCCCTACTCCAGTCACATTACCTTCTCGTTCCAAATCTGCACCTGTGGTCTCCTGGGGAGTTTCTTATAATAATTTGACTAAAGAACAGAAAAGTCATGCTTGGTTCAAGGATGGCTCTGCATGATATGCTGGTGCCACTCGTAAGTGGACAGCAGCAGCACTACAGCACCTTTCTTGGATTTCCCTGAAAGATAGTGGTGAAGGAAAATCCTCCCAATGGGCAGAACTGCGAGCACTGCACCTGGCCATTCAGTTCACCTACAAGGAAAAGTGGCCAGATGTGAGACTGTATACTGATTCATGGGCTGTGGTTAATGGCTTGGCTGGATGGTCAGGGGCTTGGAAAAAACATGATTGCAAGATTGGTGACAAGGAGGTGTGGGGAAGAGATATGTGGATGGATCTCTCTGAATGGGCCAAAAAGTAAATGTAATTGTGTCTCATGTGAATGCGCATCAAAGGGTTACCTCTGAAGAGGAGGGATTTAACAATCAAGTAGATAACTATTTATTTCTTATCTTATATACCTTTCTTTTTATATATAAATATATAAAAAGAATTACTAGTGTCCTGACTTTTATTTCTCTAAGAGAACCCTGCCTGACTCACTTACCTTGCAAACAAAAATATTTACCAAAGGTAAAAGTACCTTCCTAGAGGATGTATGAAACAGTTTACTGGACAGAGAAGTATCTCACAAAGGGAGATCTCAAGGGATCTCAGGTAACTGAGACTCTCTCTCCAAACAAGAAAATGGGAGGTTTCTATGGGAGTTTAGACAGGAAGATCAATATATTTATTCCTGAAAAGAAATGGAAAATTCCAAGAATTGAGCCCTTCTGGGTGGTGTTATGGTATGCATAGATGTTTTACATGGAGATTACTACAGAAGGTTCTGGGTGAGAAATCATCATTTAATTTGGGATGTTGTGCATTCTATAAGCAATTGGAACCTCATGTTTGAGTCTTATGTCAGGATATTAAACTCAAACTTATGAGTGTCTTGTCAATTCCTCCTCCTAATAACAAATGTTGCAGGCAAAGTGAGTTGAATAACAACAAAAAAGTCTTACAGAAAAAAGCCTTATTTTTGCAGGTAGAAAAAAATTGAAAATGATGTATTCAGTTATTAATATGCCACAAGTGTAAATGTTGACTGGCTATGGATAATAATCAAGCCTACATGTATAAGTTTGAAGAAATTCCTCCAAATAATTTGAACTTCAAATATGAAGGTGGAAGAATTTAGCCTCTTTGCTAATCCATCTTAATATGGTCCAATTGTGAGGATTATGTCTTTCTTTACATATTAAGGTTTATAGTCTTTGATTTTGATCAACTGGTGTTTTAAGCACTCTTGATTCTTAGCAAGCAAAGTTTTTGTTATGTGACTACCGCAGATTGTTAATAAATGGTCCTCCAATCCTGATGCTGCCTTCCTCTTCAGAAGGTTCAATTCTTGGAATATTTGCTTAGTATACAAGTTGATTAAATATGATTAAAGTATAAAAACCTATGATACATAGTTCCTGATTTTAAGCCTGAAGTCTTTTTTGTGTTATGCTCAAACCTCTGCTTCTTGATTAAAATACAGGTTCTGAATGAACAGAATAAAATATGCTGGAATTATATAACAAGATGATTGACATTTTAATAATATACTTCCATTACACTTAATTATATTTAATGATAGTAAATGTACATTACATTTAATCACATTTGCTATGTTATGTTTTTCCTGCTATCGGTTTCTTCAAATTTTACATCACTTTAAACAGAAATGTATTATTCCTTTAGCAACAACACTCACTCTTCAGCCTGTAGCTTTTAGTAACCATTAATAAACTGTATATTTACTTGCTGTAGCTATTTCATCTATCTGATTTTTCTTTAATGTTTGACATAGTTTACTTATGGTATTTTTTGTTTCACCCAGTAAGTATCATGTATCAAAATTCTATCTCTCATCATGACTACATAACACTGCATTGCATAGCTATGCAAAGATTTTGGTTTTCTCTATCAAGAATAATAATTTATGCTGAAGTCTACAGTCCTTGATCCCAATCATCAACTGCTTCAAATGCTTCTTGCTCACAGGAGGAAAGGTTGTATAATCTGCATGTACTCACTGCTACAAAGTCAATGTTGACTGAGAGTATCAGTGCATTTCTGAGACTGTCATTGGTTTTGATGTTATAAAAATCTAGTCTTCTGCAGAAATGCTAGTGGTTTCAAACTGCCAACCAAGTGAATCAGAGCCTAATACTTACCAATACACCAGTAGGGCTCCTAGTCTGCATATAGATGGTGGATAATTCTTTCCCCAATCCATCTGCTGTGTTTTTCTCCATAAGTTCAAATGAGATGATTTGCTCAGCATGCAAATTTGAAAAGTATGTTGAAATGACACAACACCAAAATGCAACTTTCTGGATTGTAACCCACTCTGTCCTTTTTCTTTTGATTGCTCTTTGTCCTTACGCTCAGGTTCTCCATGAGCATAATGAAATAGGCTGTAATTTCCACTCTTCTTAATATTATCAATGGTTTATTATGACTCCTACAGTCAAATTCCTATGTATAGTTTGTGTTATTTCCTGCTTTCAGCAAAGATTTCTATGATGTCCACACTGATATCCCTCATACTATGTTCTCTTTTGAGACGAGATTGCATTTCTGAAATATTTTTTGTTGTATCCATGCAACTGCTTTAAATTATCATCATTCAAATTTAATTTGCATGTTTTATTTTTAATATTGTTCTGTAACTTCTACATTCTGGTGGGTCAGATTTCTTTGGAATGGGTACAAATAGGAATCTCCTCCAGTTGCAGATGACTTCCAAATTTGTGGCAGTGAAAAACTTGCTAAAACATTTCAGTTTGTTTGCCATCAATTCCTGGAATGTTCTTTTTCAGTAATGTTTTCCTTCAGCCGAATTTATGCTGAATTATATGTTCTCTCTGGAAATAGTTGAATGTTCAGTGTTTGATACAGAAACTGTGCATTCCTTCCAATTTCTATTGATTCTATCTGCATTGTTCAATATTTTGCCAATTCACTAAAACTTGATTTCCAATATTTCTAGATTTATACTTTGCATATTTCATTTTCCAATTATTAATATAATAATTTGAAGCTGTTTGTTGCCGACCAGAACATGAAGAAGCTTTACTCCATGCACATAATTATGGTCAACTCTACGTTAAGAAGTCAACACTTCCTCAGTCGAAATGGGTGATTTCCAACCTAACAAACTCATCTCTGGGGTCTACGTCTGACAATGTTCTAGTGCTATTCATAAGGTTTTCAGTAACTAATCCCTCAAAAATTTATTCTAATTCTACCTAGAGACTCTGCTCTTAGTCTGAAAATTTAACTGAAACCTATTCACCTTCTGTGACACTTCTGGTATTTGAAATACCAGGAACCGGGCTGAGCCCCAGTGGCATAGTGGTTGTGCGCGGGACTGCGGCCCACTGGGATGGAGGTTCAATTCCAGCTCCACAGGGGCAAAGGATGGGCCTCCTACTCCTAAACCGGAAATACCAGGGACAAAACCTTTATTGTCAGAATAACAAGCAAGTTTCCACAGTCTGACAAATTCACAGAAAAGAAGTGGCTGATTATTGGAGATATTTAATAATCTTATTGCCAGGAATTATATTCTTCTAATGTTCTCCTTTTTCATTCCAAGTTATTTGGAATTACAAGAAATTTTACAATTTCTTTTACAAGGAATTTTAGGATCAATTTGTGAATTTTCTATGTAGACCCTGCTGAGTAGCATGAAAATCCCTGCTCTAAATTTGCAGATATGTTTTGAGTAAATTGATGCTAGTAATATTCAGTATCTCCATCCACTAACTTCTACCAATGACTGTATTCTTTCTCTTATATCAAAACAGATGTGTTTGTCTCTTATTTCTCAAGTGAGTTCTGAGATCCCTGAAGATAAGCTGTTCTCATCTCTATTTTCATTGCCTACTCTGATCTTAACATAGAGTAGTGCGTTCCTTCTGTACAGATATTCTTTAGTCCATCTCTGAAATGTTTGAAGTTTTTACCATTGTGTAGCTTCTCGTATTTTATCAGTTTTAATTATAAATATTTCATGGTTGGTATGACTTTGATTTAAATGATCAATTCTATATTGCTAGTACATATCTCACACACTTGTGGCCATCAAGTTGATACCAACTCTAGTACACATCTCATATACTCGTGGCCATCAAGTTGATGTCAACTCTAGTACATATCTCACACACTCATGGCCATCAAGTTGATGCCAACTCATAACAATGCTATGGGACGAGGGAAGTGCCCCTATGAATTATTGAAAGTCTACCTGCTTACATTGTAGGAAGTTCCGTCTCTCTCCAGAGGCATGTCTGGTGGTTTTGACTGACCTTACAGAGTATAGTCCAACATATGACATACGACATCAGGGTTCACCCAAAAATCAAATCATCAGCAATTGCTAGTAGATAGGAATACAAATTGTTATTTTTATACTGATCTAGTATCCTCCATAAAGAAAAATGTATTTTTCATAGGTTTTCTGTTAGATTCCACTGGATCATTATTTACTAATAGGGAAACTTTTTTTTTTATCATTTTCTAATTTGTGTTCTTCTTAGTTTTTTTTTATCACTTACTATGCTGGCGAGAATGTGACATAAAGTGCTGGAAGGAAGTGCTGATAATTCTTGCTTGTTCCTGACTATAAGTAGAAAGCAATCACTCATTTACTTTGAAGTTGTTGCTGTGTAAGCTAAACCATATAAGTTTAACTATGATGCAATATGGAATGTTGTCCTTGGAGGCCTTGTATAAGTTTGATGGTATTTTATTCTGTCCTAATTTGCTAAGAAGTTTTATTAAGACAAATGATATTCTATTTATGTTATAGGAGATATCAAGTTGGTTCCAATTCATAGCTCTCTGTAAAACTCAATGAAACACTGTTTGGTTCTAGGCCATCCTCACAATTATTGCTCTGTTTAAGCCCATTGTTGGAGCCATGTTGTCAATCTATCTGCTTGTGAGTCTATATATATTTTTTTGTTTCTTGACTGATCATTTAATTTACCAACCACTGAATCTCTTCCCAGGGATTCAACTCTCCTAATAACATGTTAAAAGAATGTGTGAAGAATTCTCATCTTCTTTGCTATCAAATATTATTCTTCCCAGAGTTTTTTTACAAATTGAAATATACTGATTCTTCCCTTTAAAAATAATATTCATTTGGTTTTGAATTTTTTAAGTATTAAATGAACTTTGCATTCCTGAGATACTCAGTAATGAATGTTTTATTTTTAAATATATTGTTGAATTTGATTTTCAAATCCTTTTTAGTAATTTTAACATTTACTTTCATGAAGAATACTGTTTCTTAACTTGTCACTTTTTCTAAAAAATGTCATAGTTGGTTTTGTTATATTCATAATGGCTTTATTAAATGTGTCAAAAAGTATCCCTTTCTACTGAATTATACCACACAAAATTGCTTTGAAGTTGGTATCATTTCCTCTTCGGATTCATTCATGACACTATTTGAACCTGAAACTTCTTCACAGGGGAATTTTTAATACAAATTCACTTTTTAAGAGTACATATAAGTTATTGATACTCCAAAACAATCATCTGATTAGGTTAGTTATTTAGGAACCTTCTTATTTAATATTTCATATCTCTATGCATTAAATTGTGAATATGTATAGATTTCTAAACAGAAAAACAGATTTATAGTCATCTTTATTTTTATGATCTTGGTTTCATCACGTCCAAAATATTCATGCTCTATTTTCAAAGAGGCAGTCTTTGACTTACTTTTGACCAAATGTACATAAAATTATAGTCAAATCAGAAAATCTAGAAGATAGAAGACAAACTGTGTTGATCTTATCATTTAGACACCAGAAACCTGAAGAAGACATACTTTAAAATTTTATGCACAAAACATTTCTCCTTTTTTTCTCTTAGGACTCATACAAACTATGGTAGGTTTCTTAGGGAATCCAGAGTTTTCATATACTCAGTAAAAATCACCAAGAAAATATGAATATAATCAGATGCTACTGTGTAAAAACTTATTAGAGTTACAATAATGTTTATTTTTATGAAGAGACAGCATTTATAATTTTAAAAACTTATTGAAAATAGCAATGACATTAATATGTAAAAATATTTTATTGGTACTCAATGATTAAGAGTAAGTTTCAGTTTCTTCTGACATCCATTCCCCTTTTTGCTTTTCCTGTCATTTAAGTGACAGTTCAATCTCTTCTTGTATTATGTTCTTGATGTCCTCACACAACTTATCAGGTTTTCTGTCATTCATGTTCAACGCAGCATATCTCTTCTTGAGATGTTCTCAAAATCCAGAAGAAATAGTCTCAGGTCACATTTTGATTCCTGTGAAATTGTTCTACTTTTCCTCAGTGTCAATCTGAGCTTACATATAACCAGTGATGGTCTTTTTCATTGTTGGTCCTTGGCCTGCTTTTAGCTGCTTTTCCATTGTCTCTTCCCACATCTGTAGTTATTATAATTTCTGTGCATTCCATCTTTAGAAGTCACCTTTTGTCTTGTTTGAAAAGGTATTTTTATGAAGTCATTTATCCTTAAAAATTCTGTTGTGTGATAACCAACTTCATTTCTATCATCCAGGCCATATTTCCCAATACCAGCTCCTTCCGCAAGGAACACTGATGGAACAGAGATAATATTTCAAGTTGCAATTGAGACCACTAGCAGCTTTATGCCAGAAAGATGAAGCTTTTTACCCCCATACTTCAAACCAAGCTTTCTGCACCAGTGTCATCACTGATTTCGAGTGGAGCTTTTTACCCCCATACCTCAAACCAAGCTTTCTGCACCAGTGTCATCGCTGATTTCGAGCAACAACCCTGAGGATGGCTGAGAGCGGAACCATTCATGTGAGTAGGAAGTCCAGTCTTTCTCTGGATGATTTAGAATTGCTGACCATGCAGATCACAACCCAGAGTGGAACCAGTACACTAGTCAGGCTCCTACATTCCGTTTAAATGGGAAAATTCATTTCTATTTGTCTGATAAGATCACTCTGAGTTCGTATCAACTCGACAGCAGAGATTTTGGTTTTCTGTTGTTTTTGTGTTCCTTCGACTAGGGACCCCTGGTTACATATTGGCCTGCTAATTTCATGGCCAGCAGTTGCAAATCCCCTGCCAATCCTTTGGAGAATGGTGGAGCTTTCTATGCCTATAAAGAGTTAAGGTCTCTGACACTAACAGGGGCAGTTCTCCCTGTCTCATAGAGCTGTTATGAGTCAGAATTGAGACCATGTCAGTGAACTTTGGTTCCTTCTTTGTTTCCACCTTTTGCATTCTGATTGCCAATAGTTATCTATTTGTCTTGATTGCATGTTTCATCAATTTGAAACCAAGACATTTGTGGAATTTTTCAATTTCTATATGACTAAATTTTGTGGTTAATACATATTTTGAAAAACAGTTGTATTGATAGAAGTTTCGTGCATATTTTTGGATATTATTCTATATTAACAGCTTCATGCTTTAAGTTAGATCATGAAATGTCCTTTCTAAAGAAGAATATGACACCATTTCTCTGGAATCTGTCACCCTGTGTACAATAAACCTTAAAAATTTTTATTCATAATGGTCAATACTGGTATACTTTAGCTTAATAGCACCTAGAATATTGACCTTTATCTATTCTATTTCATTTTTGACATTTCTAATTTTTCTAGACTCACATTTTGTGCACTTCACATTCCAGGTATTAATTGATCATGACTCATCAATAAATTAAGGTCCCGAAGTGTTTACCCCACTGGCTTTTCCCCAACTATGTAATTATGCTTGGCTCTACTTTAGAAGACAGCTCTTCTTTGGCTATTTTGATTGCCTTCTGTGGCGGTCATGTGCTTATGTTAATTTCATGATTAAGATGTAAGGGTGGAGTCTAGCCTGTTAATTTGGAGATAGCCATTGAGTAGCCAATGAGGCCTCCGTGTGGGCATGGCTTTCTCCTGAGACTTCTGGGAAATCTTGCGATATTTCCCTCATGAAGATGAGAAGCTATCTCCCTAGTTGTTGGGAGTTAGTCTGAGAGATGATGAATCATGGACAAGACAAGATGGCAGCATCTGAGGAGCTAGAGGAGAAGCCACATGGCTTTGCCCTGATGGAGCCAGACCTCTGAAGCTGGAAAGGCCATGTGGGGACCCCTGCCAGCGATGAGTTGCTTCTGCCACCACTGGATGCTGTTGATGGATCATGAGCCCTGGAAGTGAGGAGCCATGGGGAGACCCCTGCCAGCACTGGGTTTCTGCACCCACTGACCTGTGACTTCGTGAGTCAGAAGGAGACATTATAGAGTGATATCAGGCATATGGGCTAATATCAGACTTATGACTTTGAACTGGACAGGGTTCGGATGCTTTCTCAATTTCTCATTCCTCTTGTATATAGACCCTTTCCTTATATCCATATGCATGTCTATGAATTTGTTCCTCTAGTCTACCCAAACTAACACACCTTCTGACCTGAGGGGTTCATTTTCTAGCACTCACTCTGCCATGTTCTGCTTCTCTTCATAGAATTTTCAGTATTTGACAATGTTTTATGTTCTCCATAAGTTTTTCATTGACTAATTCATCCAAAGGGTACAACCCTATTCATCCTTAATTTAGAATTTTGCTGAAACCTGTTTACTTTGATTGACTGTGGAGACTAATGAAACAAATCCAAAGACATTCATATGTGTACAAGAAGAGAATTGTACACAGCTGAATATAGAGAAAACATCCCATCTCAGTCCAAATCAAGTCCATAAGTCTGATACCAATCTATAAAATCCCCTTCATGTTCACAAAACACATACAATGATGCTGAATGCAGGAAGATCACAGACCAGTGGGTGGCGATCTTGTGGATCTAGTGTGTTGTAAGCATCGCAGAATCACAGCAACACACAAACTACCAGAGTACTAACAGCTGTATGACAAGTGGTAGTAAAGATTTTTAGTGAGGTACATAAAGTAGCACAAATAAATTCTTGTAAAATAGCTTGCAATTCTTGTAGAAATCCACTCACTACATTTGAGTTGATTCTTACCATTAGTGACACTATATAAGATTATTAATATGTAACAGATAGCCTGGATCAGATAGCCTGATCTTTCTTGGGCAGGGAAGTTATTGTGTCTGAACTGTTGACCCTGTCATTAGCCATCAAACAATTAATTAGCAGTGCTAATGGAGTTATAGAATTCAATTTAATGTTTATCTATTATAATGCAATTATCAGAAATGAATTGCACAGTACCTAATCCAATAGAATAATCCTTTTTCTTAAAAAAATAAAATGATTTGTGAGGAGCGATGAGTAACATGATAATACCAAAAAAATTAACATTATTACCAGATATATCAGTCTTAGGTTAATCAAGCTAAGCCAATATGTTGTTCTGTAGCATTTCTAAAAAGTAATATGGGCTCAGTGTTCCCTGTGAATTAGAATTTTTTCTTCAATCCCAACTTTAGACATAATAAGCTTTCTATATAGTTTTTGGAAATTGTTCAACCTTTTCTTGCTGCTTTTGTTCTCCTTAATTTGGTATTACATTTCTCTTCAGGGAAAGTTTTTCAATTAGGAATACTTTTACCCTTAAGCTTATCTATTTAGTAGAGAACACTTCAATTTTAATTTCACTAATCAGTGCATTTGAAAAGATCCCTCAAACTCTTTTCAACTATTAGATGCTATCTGAAACAATGTGCTTTCTCTAAGAACTATGCTAGTAATTTATTGGTCTTTCTGATTTGCAAGCTCAAATATGAAAAACATGTTTAAGACATTTGTTACATTTTCATTTTAATTCATAAGGAAGTTTAAAAATCTTATTATATTCTATTATTAATTGATTTGTTCTACTTTTTTGACTTTAGAGGAAAAACTACTTGCTGCCTCATAAATTTTTTTGTCTTCCTCCCACTAGATTAATGCATGAAAATTATTGTGACTCTTTGGACATTTGCGAGGTCACATTATTTGATCAAACCAAAAACAAAGCCACTGCTGTGCTGTCCATTCTAGCCCCTAGCAGCTGTAAATAGAGTTTTCATGGTGGTGAATACATATATTTTTTAAAAACAAGAGAAAGTGAACACAGTACCCCACTGCCACACATAGTGAGGTTAATAATGAGGTTGAGTTTCCCACACTTGGGGAAATCACAGGGGTCAGCACACCCAGAGTGCAATGGATGAGCCTCACCCTTGGAAAACCACCTTCGTGATCATGGTATCTCCCCTGGCAGGTTAGTATGGCAGCAGATCTTTATGAGAGAAAATAGTCTCATCCTTCTCCTAGAAAGTTGCCAACAATTAACAACAATGTTGCAGTTAGAAGTCCAGTGCTTATCCAATAGCACCACCAGAGGACCTTACAGTATTAAAAGACCACATGGTTCCGAGTGTGATGGTTCCACTAGTGGACATTTAATGTAGGCAGAGCTATCCCATGGACAGTTATCTGGTGTGGTACAAGATGATGATCAGATCAAGAAAACAAGGACTTGAGTAGATAATTGCTAAAAATGTCAAGACTCAACTTGACAGTCTTTTTCAAAATAATTTCTCATTGCAAATTAGGTAGAGGGTCACATTTCAGATAATCAATTTTATGTTAAAATGTTTAAACTAGTGTCAAACACACTAGTGGTTCGCTCTTTAATTATTCTTTGGATCCTCTTGCCCAATTTATCACTGGTCAACACTCTAACTCACTATTTTATTTCCAATTTTGTGCCCTCCCCTACTTTGAAGTCTCCAAAGTCTATTCCTTTTGGTAGGAAAGTCTTTATATTGATTTTTTTTCTTTCTTAAAACAGTGGTCTCTATAGGGTTAGGGTTAGGGTTAGGGAGACAAAAAATAGAGAGCAAAAAAGAGAACAAACAAACAAACAAACAAACCAGTGGTCTCTATTGTGATTGGATAATTTCACCCAACATAATATTCTCTAATTCAAGCTATTTGAATCATACTCGGCCTAGTAAAGGAATTAAGACAATTGGAAAAGGAGAATTTGTAATTATTGGTAGGAAGAAAGCCCAAGAGACATTAAAATATCCACTTAGGGTTTCTTTCCATGTGCTTTTAGTGTATTCCCATATCAACATGTGCATCAAATAAGGTGTTTTATTTATACACCTAGAAAAAAAAGTATGCTGTTGTTGTTCTTAGGTGATACCAAATGGGTTCATACTCATAGGCTGGATAACTACTATATGTCTTCACTCCAGTACACCTCTTTCTTAATTCATCCTATCTTTTGCTTCCCTTTCAGCAGCATTCTTTGTTCATTTTATTGTTGTTGCTAGGTGTCATTACATCGCTGCCCACCCATCGCAACCCTATGTATAGCAGAATGACTCATTATCTGCTCTAGTCCAGTACTCACAATTATTCTCATGTCTCAATCTGTGGTTCTAGCCATGGTGTCAGTCCATCTCTTTGTGGGTCTTCTCTTTCTGCCCATTTAATTTGTTAAGCATGATGCCCTTTTCCAGGAACTGAACTCTCCTGACAATATGTCAAAGGTATGTAATGCAAAATCTTCCTATCTTTACCTCTAAGGAGCACTCTGGCCATACTTCTTTCAAAATTGATCTGTTTCTCCTTCTAGTAGTCCAAAGCACTTTCAAAATGCTTCATCCACCACCTAATTTAAATGCATCAATCCTTCTTTGGTCTTCTTTCTCCATATTCAACTCTCACAAGCATAGGAGCAAATTGAAGATACCACGTCTTGAGTCAGGCACACCTTCGTTCTCAAAGCAAGATCTTGGATGTTTAATACTCTAAGAGGTCTACTGCAGCAGATTTTCCTAATGTGACTTGTCTTTTCATCTCTTGGTTTTTGCTACCATGTGCATTCATTATGGATCCACACAAGACAATCTCCTGAAAAGTGTCAACCTTTTCTCCATTTACCAAGAGGCCCTTCCTTTGGAACTGCTTACATGCATTAAGCGTTCAGGATCAGTGATAGGCAGGTTTATTGTGCCAACCTGGTCAATGAGCACATGTGGGATTAATTTGGGGGGAAAGGTAAATGACTCAGGGCATCTTTCCTTTCTCTTCTCTTGCTCTTTGACAATTGGACCAGTTTTTGGATGCCTCGGTCAGTTTTATGCCTCAATTTGGATGTCACTCTACCTGTGAGACACCTAAGCCACAGACTGTGTCTCTGTAGTTTGAGGTTCCTTTAAGACCTGCTTCGCCATACTACTGGAGTATACATAGGTTGAGATGGGGAATGTCAGACCCTTTCATCTGGCTGACTCTTGGTGACCTTCCTTGCTGTTTTCTGCCTGTGGCCAGATTGTTGAATTGCTCTAAAGAGGACTCAGCTGTCTGTTTCCTTGATGGGCACCTACCAGCCCTCAAGATTTAAAGGATTGCCAGTGTCTCACAGTTGTCTCATGGAAGTGAGTTGCACTGAGTCATTTGTACTGCTTTACTTCTTATAATAAATATAAATACAAATATAAATATATATTTATTTATTAGCATTCTGGTTTTGTTTCTCAGGAGAACCCTGTCTAACATTGTATCTGAAAATATTTCATAAGGTTTTCAAAAAGCTACAACCTCTGAAGTGACAGCCAAGAATTCTTTGTTTCTGTTCTTAGTCTAGTTGTTCCAATGAAACCTGTTCACTTGAAGGGACAAAGGGCACTTGAAATGCCAGGGGTCTAGCTTCCAGCATTATAGCAAAATAGATGCCACCACAGTAACACAAACAAATAGACAAGTGGTGAGAATTCCAGAATAATTGTTTCATGTGGAACCTATGTTCCGCAAAAGGCAACTAACACTTCCTGCAGGAAAAGAGATCCAGCATTATTTAAAATCAGGAAATATGTGCATCATGGTGCGATTTCCCACCACGCATAGTCAATCTGTATACTGAGCAAATAATATGAGAAGTTTGAAGTTAATAATTCCCTTTTCCATTCCTTTAATTAATGAAGCTGAAATTTGGGTCAGGGTTGTGTTGTAGGTCTAGTTTGCTTTACATTTTCACCATATTCAATCTTACTACCCATAAACATGGAACCTTCTTCCATGTGTGGAGTTTTCTCATAAAAAAGTTCAGCAGGGGCAGGCAGGGGAGGTCGCAAGGGAATGGAGAGCTGACAACAGTGATCACAGGAAAGAATCAGATGTTCTTAAATGAATTGTTCTGATTGTACAGCTTTTATTAATATGGCTAAACTATAGGATTGAGTGGATGTGAACTATATGCAGTGGAAAAAGACTAGTAAGCAGCTGCATCATACATGGAGAAAAGATTGAACCTGTCAAAAATTTCACTTTACTCGCGTCCACAATCAGCATTGAGGAAATAGCAGTCAGAAAATGAAATGACATATTTTGTTGTTCAAATCTGCTGCAGAAGATCTCTTTAAAATCTTAAAAAGGAAAGATTTTACTTTGAAAAGTGAAGTGTGCTTCATCTGATCCTTGGGGAAAGACATCATGTTTAGCAAATAAGAGAGGCAGCATATGTGGAAGTCGCTCAACAAGCTAGACTAGCATAGCAGATATGATATTGAACTCAAACTTAGCAACAATGGTCAGGAAGTACAGGACCTGATTTCCTTCCATTATTTGTAAAAAGATTCATTATGAGTCAGAAGTAATTAGGTAAGTAATCACCTGGCAATAGCATTATGATATTAATGGGCAAAGATCAAGTGGCATTTATATTTCTGGGCATTAAGCAAGTTATCCATGATTCAGGAAACTCGGTACCACTAAGTAAGCAAGCTGAGCAAAAAACTATATATTTTTGATCCAAGGTCACTGTGCAGGGAAGCTTCTAAAATCTATGGAAAATTGAATGCCAGGGTCCCCAGATGTTGAAAAGAGACAGATATTCCCCCCTCACAGATGACAGACTAAACAAATTATCTCCTAGAGTTTGCACTTTAAATTTGCACTTATAACCTCCTAAACTATGAGAGAATAAATTTTGGATTGTTAAAAAGACCCACTTCTGGTAGTACTTTATATAATTAAGAAAGATCCTTAGTAATAATAGTAAATAATAAATATAATGTATAAGTGAAAAACATGGCTCACTTGTCACTTTGAGGTACTATAGTGGCTTCAGTGTGTCTATGATGCTGGCAGTTCTGCCATCAGCTTAAACAAAACAAAACAGAAAAACAGCAGTGTTATAGTGGTAGTCTGGATTCAGCTAAGTTTCCAGTCCAATAAAATAAAAGAAAATAATAAGAAGAAACAAGTGATATACTTCAGAGACATTGGTCATTGAAAACCTTATCAATTGTAGTAGAAAATAGTTGCAGACCATTGTTTGACGTCATGCTAGCATGTGAGGCCTTTGGGTCGGTGGGCACTCACAATGTGACTGGGAATGAGCTGCTGCCTCAAAGGGCAGTCAACCTCAGTAACATATGAGTGCAGCATAGCTTCAGGGGCCTGCTTTTGCTGATATAGCAGGAATCAAAAATGAGGGCAAACAACTGCACTCATCCATTACGATTTGGAACATGAAATGCGAGAGGTATATAACAAGAAAATTTGAAAGTGAACAACTTGAAATTGAATGCATAAAGAATATCTTATTCCTTAGGGTGCTAGAATAAACTGATATCGGTCCTTCTTAGTCAGATCATCACATGGTTTACTTTGCTGAGAGTGGAAAATTCAAGTGAAATAGCATTGTCTAAAAGAACATTTCATGTTCTAGAATTGAAAAAAATGTCATTTGTATAATAATATCTATGAGGCTAAAAGCCTCAGGGAAGACAACTATTTTTTAAGTTTAGGAACAATATACTAATAATTATTCTAATAAGACTGTAAAACATGAAAGCAATTAAGGGAAAAACAACAAAACCCCCAAATAACCCCAGAAATCGCCAGCATCCCCTTGTGGCTGACTCATGGCTGACTCACGGCTGTGACACGTTAGGGTGGGCTGGGACCCCCTATGCATTCCTCAGACTGTAATTCTTCACAGCAGCAGAAAGCCACATCTTTCTCTCACAAAGAAAGTTCAGCAGATGGAAAATATGGATTTTGTAATAGATACAAAAGTGAAGATCACATGATAGAATTGTTCACTGCCATTGACTTTATTACACAAACCTTATAACAACATAATCAGGGATTTCATATAGATGGACCTCCCCAGAGTAAATACTTAGAAGACAGAGAAAGTCAAATTGATGACATATCTGGGAAGAAACAGTGGAGAAGTTCAATATCATCAGCAAAAGAAATCCAGTGATTTTCTGTGGATTAATAATATTCATATGCAAGTTCAGGTTGATTCTAAAGGAAGCTCACACATTTCGTGAGGACCAAGATATGATATCAGTACATCTAACCTCTATTTAGAGATCATCTCCAGAACAGATTGAATGTTTTGAACACTAGTGACAGAAAATCTGATGAGTGTAGAATGACATTTAAAGTATCATACAGGAAGAAAGCACTAAACATACAAGGAGAAGATATATGCCAGAAAAAATTTGGAAATTTCACTCTAGAGTAGCTAAAGGCAATCAAAGAAATGATGAAGTAAAATATCTGAATCAAAAAAAAAATTTTAAAAAGTAGCTTGAGAAGAAAAAGTGAAGTATTATAATAAAATGTGGAAAGCCCCAGTATTAGAAAATCATACCTCAAACTGAGAAAAATGAATAAAAAGTCAGATCTTGAGTTAAAATATTCAAGGATTCTAAGAGGAAAATATTGAGGGGTGCAGAACGCATCAATATTATATGGGAAGGATAGTGAGAGTCTCATAAATATTCATTAATATGGAAGCATTTGAAGAGGTAGCATATGATCAAAGACTGATAATATCAAAAGAAATTCAATGTGCTGACACTAGCAAAACATCATACTCCTGAAGTTGACAAAGATTCACTAGAATTTTTTCTGAATATTAATATTATGCTAGAAGTCCTTACATTTGGGAGATTGTCACCGAGTCATAACCAATTATAGATAACATTGTGAGAATGGTAATGAACACAATTAATTGTGGGTTTGCAGAAACAGTACATAGACCAAGAGGCAGTCATTTGAACAGATAAGGTAATACTGCATGTTTTAAAATAAGAAAAACGTTAGGGTTGTATCCTTTCACAATCATTCTTAAATCCATATTCTGAGCAAATAATCTGAGGAGTTGGTCTGTAATGAGAAAAACTTGACATCAAAACTTGAAGAAGGCTTTTTAGCTATCTGCAATTTACAGATGATATAATCTTACTTGATGTGTTAGGGTAGGCTAGAGGAATACATTTTATAGACATGCATATAGAAAAAGGTTTATATGCAAGAGGAACAGGACTTTGAGCCCAGTCCAGTTCAAGCCTTAAGTCTGATATTAACCCATATGTCTGAAATCAGTCTACAAAGTCTCCTTCCGACTCAGGAGTCACAGGTCAGTGGGTTCGGAGTTCCGGCACTGGCAGGGGTCTCCACATGGCTCATAGCTTCCAGGGCTCAGGGTCCATCAACAGAGGAAGCAACTCATCACTGGCCGAGGTCTCCATGTGGCTGCTCCAGCTTCAGAGGTCTGGTTCCATCAGGGCAAAGCCATGTGGTGTCTCCGCCAGTTCCTCCAGCTTCTCAGATGCTGCCATCTTATCTTGTCCATGATATGTCGTCTCTGAGACTAACTCCCAACAACCAGGGAGATAGCTTCTTATTTTCATAAGGAAAATATCGTGAGATTTCCCAAAAATCTCAGGAGAAAGTCATGTCCACATAGAGGCCTCATTGGCTACTCAATGTGCCAATGGCTACTCAGATTAACAGGCTAGACTCCAACCCTACATTTCAATCATAAAATTAACATAAGCACATAACTGTCACACTTGCTTAAAATCAAGAGGCCTTGAAGCATTTGCAGATGGAAATTAAGCTATCCAGCCTTCAGTATGTATTGCTAATCAATGTAAAGAAAATCCAAATCCTTACAACTGTACCAATAGACAACACAGGATGATGGAGAAAGCTTGAAAATGTCAAGAGCATCATTTAATTTGGATTCACAATAAGCACACTATAGCAAAAATCAAGAAGTTATATGACCCAATATATTGGCCAAATCTGCTATACAAGGCCACTTTAAAATGTTTAAAAGCAAAGCTAGAAGGAGGGTCCAAGATAGCGCCGAAGTAAGTAGCCCAAACAGGGAGGTCCGGTAACTTTGATGCCCAGAAGGCTGCGTGGAAGTGCTCTAGTGAGTGGAAAGTTCCCTACGAGGGGCAGTCCCTGGCCAGGAGGGGACCCTGCCCCACATCCGCTTTATTTTAAACCCTAGAAGTCCGGGTTGGAGATGTCCGGCCTCGGGCCAACCTTTGTGCACCTTACTGCCAGCCAGGACCGACCCCGGTCCACTGCCTATCCTGGGCCCTGTGAACAGGACTGCCTTCGGGTAGAACACCCCAAGGCTGGACTGGGACACCACACCCACAGAGCCGATCCACTCTCTGCACCCACCTGAGGAAGGCTGCATGTCTCCCGTGGATCCCCTTCATATAGGAGCATAAAGACTACTGTGCCGGTGGGCTCAGCTCCCTCCCTCCAGACACCCAGGCATGAACCACCAGTGGTTTCCACTGCCTGCGGCCAGTGCACCCACGGTCAGTTACTGGACTGCCTCCTGCCCCCGGGCAGCCACACTTGTCAGGTCAGTGGGGACCATCCCCACCATTTCGGCGGCCTGACCCACAGGGAGCAGCCCAGCACTCCCCGTGCGCCAATACTCCTGGCCTAAGCCCAGGGTAGTTCAGGTAGCCCTCCGCACAGATGCACCTGGAAAAGAGGGCCAGGCAGAACGTTTTCAACGCTGCTTTCCCTAGGGAGAGGCGGACCTCTGAAGTCTCTCAGGGCCCCTGCGGGTCCACCTCACACCCGCTGCAGCACGAGAGTGGGGCCAATAGAGTCTCCAGTGGCCCTTCGGTTCCCCTCCCGCCTTTCCTAGCTGGGGAGCCTAGACACTTGAGTTTGGCTCTGCCCTGCAGTCCTCCTCCTGCCTCTCCTAGCTGAGGAGTCCGGGCACTTGCATAGGGCAGAAAAAGTGAATCTGGGTGCCTGAGCCATTGCTTATTGCCCACTGCAATTTGGAGACTCTTTTGTGCCTTGGAACCTCTGAGTCTCTGAGGCGGGGTCCCCAGGAGCCTGTGTGCCCCCGAGTCTGTCCTCAGGATCTTGTGAGACCGGGGGTCTGTCTCCAGAAACCTGTGTGTACAGGAGTTCCCCAACAAGGGGATAACTGGTCTGGTCCAGGACATTAGCTTAACTTCTGTGGCCTTGGCATTTGGGAGCCTGTGTTGTTTGTGTGTCTTGAAGTCAATGTGTTGGGGAGTGTGTGTGTCTGGGTGCCTGTGTGCCCAAAAGTCTGTCATCAGGAGCCTGTGTTCATGTACTGTGTGGGAACAAGTGCTCAGCTCTCTGGCTCAGGGCCTTAGTTGAATTTCTGAGGCCTCTCAGATGGAACAGGGGGACTGCTATACTCCTTAGAGTTGAAGTCTGTGTACCCCTGAATCTGGGTCCCTAGGAACCTGTGGTCCCCAGAATCTGTATCTAGGAGCCTGTGTGCACAGGAGTCTGTAGGGGAACAAGAGTTCAGTTGGTTTGATCCAGGGCCTTAGTCTAAATTCTGCGGCCTTGGCAGCTGAGAGACTGGGTTGCCTATATGCCTGAGAGTCTGTGGGCCTTAGAGTCTTCCCCCAGGAGCCTGTGTGCACAGAATCTGTGTGGGAATCAGAGGACAGCTGGTTGGCTAATGACTTAAGTTGAACTGCTGCAACCTCAGCGGCAGGGGTGGGAGCCTGCTGCACTATACAGTGTGGGAGTCTGTGGCTGGGAGTGTGTGTGTCTGGGAGTCTGTGTACCTAGGAGTCCATGTACACAGGAATCTGCATGGAAATAAGGGGACAGCTGACTTTTAGGTCAAAACAGTACCTGCCTACATAGCAACCATACCAATCTCTTCAGTAAAACACAGGCACCCTGTGAAAACACCAACACCAATCACTCTGAAAATACACAAGGACCTTTGATAACTGAGGTCCATGGCACCAACCTCTTAGAAAGCATCATGTAAACAGAATACCACATCAATGCTAATAAGGAAACAAGAAAGATAAACCACAGCAACAGATCTCATTATACTCATAGAAGAATTTGATGTGGATCTGTCACAAAAATAAATTCTTAGAAGATTTATAGGTGAAATAAAAGAGATGAAGGAAGTTACAAAGGATGCAACGATTGAGGGGATGAAGTCCAAAATAGAAGGGATGAAGTCCACAATAGACGGAATGTGGATCAAGCATCAGAGGGAAATACAGGAGTTAACAGGGGAAATAGCAGAAGCTGCCCACAGGGTTGCTGATCTCACGAACAGATTGGATGAGGCTGAAACTCGTGTCAGTGATCTTGAAGACAATCAAGTTGACCTCAACAAACGTGAAAGACAATCAAACAAGATAATAAAAGAGACAGAGGAAAACCAAAGATCAATGAGCGATTCTACGAAAAGGAACAACAACCAAATTATTGGCCTACCAGAACAAGATACAGTGAAGAAATCAACAGCTAATTTAACAAGGGAATTTCTGAAAGAAAATTTCCCCAACCTAATGAACGAGAACCAGTCTATCATACAGCAAGCAGAGAGGACACCGTGTAGACTAGACCCCAGGAAGAACTCACCAAGCCATATAATGGCTAGACTACCCAACTTTGAGGAAAAAGCAAAAGTCCTGAGAGCAGCAAGAGAAAAGAGGATGGTCACATATAAGGGCTCTCAGGTGAGAATTTGTGCAGACCTATCAACAGAAACCATGAGGAGGAGAAGAGAGTGGACCAATATCTTCCAGAAGTTGAAGGAAAACAATACCTCCCCTAGAATTCTTCACCCTGCAAAGCTTTCTATCAAGATAGATGGGGAAATAAGGGTCTTCCAAGATAAGGAAAAACTTAAAGAATATGTTGTGGGACACCCAACCCTGAGGAAAATCCTTGCCGACTCACTATGGCCAGAAGACCAACATCCACCAAGCACAAACAGGAGAACATCCTATACTCCAACCTCACCCAGGAGCCAGCAGACTAACCCCAATCACCAAGAATATACAGTCACAGATAGAAAACATAGCAATAAAGAAGCCACCAATGAAAACACAAAAGAAGGGAAATAAGAAAACACACACACCAAAAAACACAAAAGGCCAGCAATGAACCCACAGATTGGGATAATAGCTCTAAATGTCAATGGCCTGAACTCCAACATTTTAATAAAAAGCTTGGCTGAGTGGCTTGGAAAACATAAAGCATCAATCAGTTGCCTAGAGGAAACACATATTAAGATTTCAGACAAGAATAAACTAAGAATAAAATGATGGAAGGGGATATATCAGGCTAATGGTGAATCAAAAAAAGCAGGGGTCACAATTCTAATCTCAGATAAAACAGACCTCATGGTTCAAACCATAAAAAGAGAAAAGGAGGGGAACTTTATAATGCTCAAGGGTACACTTCACCAGGAACCAGTGAGCATAATAAGTACATAGGCGCCAAATGAGAGACCCGCAAAACTTGTCAAACAGACTACTCAGAAGATGAAAAAAGATGTTACAGACTCAATAATTATAGTAGGAGACTTTAACCCGCAACTATTAGAGAAAGACAGATCTTTGGGAAAGAAGCTCAGCAAAGAGGCTATAGAACTAAATACCACAATAAGATGACTAGATTTGATAAATACCACAATAAGATGACTAGATTCCGGGCCTTCCATCCAAATGCAAAAAAAAATACACATTATTCTCAAGTCCACATGGCACATTTTCAAAAATTGACCACGTGCTGGGACACAAGCCAAGCATAAGTAAATTCAAATGCATAGAGATCGTACAAACGTCCTTCTCTGACCACCATGCCATAAAGCTAGAGATTAATAAAATGGCCAGTAGTAAAACAAGAGCAAACAGTTGGAGGATGAATAACTAACTTCTGCTGCATGAATGCGTAATGACCCAAATTAGAAGGGAGATCAAAACATTTCTAGAAATTAATGAGAATGAGAATACTTCATATCAAAACCTCTGGGACACTGAAGTATAATGCACAAGCAAATGTGGTGAAGAAAGCTGATGGGTATATCCACCAAGGGATATATCATCGGGGGTCTTAAAAGCCTGAAGATAAATAATAGACCATTTACTTGAGAAGAGACCACACCCACACAGAAGAAGCTCAGCAACCCGCGTGGCCACATGGTGGTGAAAGATCTAGGCAATAGACATCAAATGGGGGAAAAAACACACCTATCACTGTGTGCACATATCCCCAACGTGCCCCCTGAGGACATGTGGGAGCATGAGCAAGAGTGGTGAAGAAAGCAGATGATACCCAGCTATCAAAAGATATAGCATCTGGGGTATTAAAGTCTTGAGCATAAACAAGCAGCCATCTAGCTCAGGAGCAACAAAACCCACCATAAAAGATCACTGGCCTGTGCAATCATGAGGTGCTGAAACAATCTGGCATCAGACATCAAAGAACAAAAATCAAAATCAATGGACCAATTGACTCCCAATAGCACTAAAGACAAATGGAAACAGAGGCAGAGTAGAGAAACAATGGTGCCCAACTACCATATGATTGAATATCTAGAGTCTCAAAGACTCGAAGATAATTGAGTCACCATTCAGCGCAGAAACTGCAAACCCCACATGGAAGAAGCACACCAGCATGTGATAAAGAGGGGCCGAAGGGAGCAGGTATCGAGCATCAAAGAATAAGAATCACATCATTAAAAAGGAGGGGGTGAGAAGGATGGGGACCTAAGGCCAACTGGTGGGTAATTGGTCACCCCTTTACAGGGGAGTCATGGGGAGGAGACAGCCCAGTCAAGGTGCAGCCAGGCAGTGATGATGCATACAAGTTTCCTCTAGTTCCTGAAGCTTTCCTCCCCCAATTATTCATGGTTCCAACTCTACCTTACAAATCCAGATGGACTGGAGAAGGTACACTAGTAGAGAGGGGTGCTGGAGAAGGGGAGCTGGAGATATGGGGAAACCAAGATGGATGAGTCCCTTTGGCCCAGAAGTTAGATTGGAGCTACTGGAAGGGTAGAGACAAGGCAGGGTAAAGAGATGGACCCAACTTCAAGGATATAGACATAAGCTCCTATTGGAAAGACGGACATCAAAGGAGTGGATTGGGGGAGAGGTCGGGCCATGTAAGATATGACAGAACAATAATAATGTGTAAAGTATTGAGGGTTGGTGGGGAGGAGAGAGCAGGGGAAGAGGGGAAGGGATGGAAAAGCCGAGACTAGGGGCTCAAGGGAAAAGGCAGATGATTGAATAATGATAATAGCAGTGGACATGTGAAGGTGCTTGGCACAGCATGTTTATTTTGTGAAAAATGATGTACAAGCCCCCAATAAAATGATTAAAAAAAAAGCAAAGCTTGATTCATATGTGCCTGACTCTTAGATAACTTCAAATACATGCAAAAGTTTGACAATGAATAATGAGTATAACAGGAAAAATTATACATTTGAATGATGATGTTGGTGAGGAATGTATATATAGTAATTTTAATAAAATGACAATGTTGAATGATACTAAAAAGAGATAAACAACTTATATGTAAAATCAAAATTCACCAAATTAAGCCCTGATTCCGTGAAACCCAATCACTGCTGATATCAGATGGATCTTAGCTGAAAACAGAGACTACCAGAAGGATAATGACTTGTGTTTCATTAGTATGCAAAAACATTCAACTATGTGGACTGTAACAAACTAAAACAATTTTCAGAAGAATGGGAGTGCCAGGCCAATGAGTTGCTTTCATTGGCAACAGGAAATTCTTTGGGCAGGAAAGATAGGGCAAGTGTTTTGAAGTCAGGAAACGCATGTGTCAGGGTGCATCCTTGCACCGTACTTACTCATCTATAGCTGGAGCAAATAATTCCAGAAACTTGGCTATCTGATGAACAACTTGGCTTCAGGAAGGCCAATTAATAATTTTTGGGTTACAGATGACACAACCATGTTTGCTGGAATTTATGTAGGACTAAAGCCTCCTGGTAAACAGCAATAGAGAGAGGGACAGGAGTGCCAATTTTAAAAAGAAGGACCATGTCCTTTAAGAGTCCAGGTAAGGTTCTTTGAGCTGAGAGATGGTTTAGTGGAAGCAGGCATGATCAGAAAAAAGTTTACTTGTGCTTTTTCAGCTCTGCAAAAGTTTTGACCATATGTGTCGGAACAAACTATGGCTGCTCTTGACAAGAATGGGAATTGCAGAACACTTCAATGTTCTTATTGGGAACTTGCATAGGTATCAAGAAGCAGAATTAGGGGACACTGTATTGTTTAAATTCTGAAGAGAGTTCATCAAGGGTAGATCCTCTCACCGTACATTTTCTTTGTATGCTGAGCATATAGTGAGAAGTTGGATTGCATGAGGTGTCCCCCCTCCCCAACAAAATTGGAACAAAGCTCAGCTGGTGGGAGGGGAATAGTGCATTTGGAATTTGTTCCACCAACTCAAACCATTAAGTTATCTACTTAGAGGATCTGAAAAGATTGCATAACAGTGTATGACAAAAAAAATGCCTGATTCATGGGAGACAGGGGACTGGTTTTGCCACCAAAATGCACCTGCTCATGCAGCCATCTCAGTGCACCAGTTTCGGGCAAAAAACAAAAAATATTACCCCACACACCTTATTCACCTGACCTCTTTCTGTGTGACTCCTTTTTGTTTCCATGGATGAAGAGAGACACGAAAGGAAAGTGATTTGATGATGTACAAGAGTGAAGAAAAAAACAAGGGAAAGGCTGTCGGCCATCCAAACAGGTGAGTTTCAAAAATATTTCCAAGAATAGAATCCTAATTTTGAAAAATTTATTAACTGTATGGGAGAACACGTTGAAGAAGATAAGGTTATTTTGTAAAAAAAAAAAAAAAAAAAGGAAATAAATACATAGCTTTGGGGGAAAAAATTCCGGTTTGGGGCGTGGGGTTTATCCTCTTGTATGAAGAATGGGAAACCAGGATTTGAGGAAGGTTTATTAGCAACCTGTGTTCTTTAGATTGCACAATTTTTCTTGCTGAAAGTGAGGAGAAGTTGGCACATTTGCTGATGAAGATCAAAGAATATGGATTGCAACTCACTGTGAAGAACACCAAAATCCTCACAATTGGACCAACACGTAACACCAGGATAAATTGAAGTTATCACGATTTTGTCATGTTTGGACTAAAAGCAATGCTCAAGGAACTAACAATCAAACAATCTACAGATTAAAAAAGACAAAAGTGTGTATGTTGGGGGAGGAGCAGATGCATCACATTGGGTAAATCTTATGTTCAAAACCTTTTAAAATATTTAAAAGCAAGGAAGTGACTTTGAGGCCTAATGTGTGCCTGACCCACATCATATTTTCAATCACTTCATATACCTGTGAAATTAAATAAAGAAGACTGAGGTAGCATCAATGTATTTGAATTATGGGTCCAGAGAAGACTATTGAAAGAATCATGAACTGCCAAAAAACACAGAGTTCTGTTTTTAAGGAAGCATCACCACAATGTTCCTTAGAGTAAAAGATGGGGGACATCTTCTCATGCACTTGATATTTTGTCAGGAGAAAACCCATCCTTAGGAAGACATAATGCTTGGAAAGTAGGAAAGCCCTAGACATGTGGAGGCAATAATGGGTTTCAGCATAAGGACAACTGGGAGGCATTTGTAGAACAGAGCGGTGCTTTGTTCTGCTGCTCATATGCTTTCTCTGTGTCAGTACCTGCTCTATGATGCCTAACAACAAGAAAAGATGCTGTATATTCAACAATAAGGCAAAAATCCAAGTTCTATCTCAGCGCAATGTGCACACCCATACACCACGGCACATTTAGACATATCAAAATCTAATTGCAAAAGTTAAAGACAAAATAATGAACAAACCAGGATTGGGGGTGTGGCAGTCATGGGCTTATGTTAATTTTATGATTGATATATAAGGGTGGAGTCTAGCCTGTTAATTTGGAGATAGCCATTGAGTAGCCGATGAGTCCTCTATGTGGACATGCCTTTCTCCTGATGCTTCTGGGATATCTTGTGATGTTTCTCTTGTGAGAATGAGAAGCTATCTTCCCCATTTGTGGGGAGTTAGTCTCAGAGGAGATA
This sequence comes from Nesogale talazaci, assembly GCA_004026705.1. Classification (NCBI taxonomy): domain Eukaryota; kingdom Metazoa; phylum Chordata; class Mammalia; order Afrosoricida; family Tenrecidae; genus Nesogale; species Nesogale talazaci. The sequence goes on along the minus strand of PVJH01003910.1, from coordinate 45,528 downwards.
AGTCACCAGAAATACAAGATGGCAGCATCCAAGAAGCTGGAGGAGCCGGCGGAGAGACCACACCCCTTTGCCCTGATGGAGCCAGATCTCTGAAACTGGAGCAGAATGCTGCTGATGGACCCTGAGCCCTGGAAGCGAGGATCCATGGGGAGACCTCTCCAGTGCCACAATTCTGCACCCACTGACCTGTGACTTCGTGAGTTGGAAGGAGACTTTGTAGACTGATTTTGGGCATATGGGTTAATATCAGACTTATGACTTTGCACTGGACTGGATGGGATGCCTTCTTAGTGTCACATTCCTTTTGTATATAAACCCTTTCCATATATCTATATGCGTGCCTACGAAATTTGTTCCTCTAGTCCACCCGGACTAACACAGGGGGAGTTCATTATATATGCATAAAACCAAATTCACCCCTGCCATCTATTCCAATTCTTGGGAATCCTCTGAAAGGAATTTGAGTTTCTCAACAGGGTTTCTGAATCTGTAAATCGTTATGGAATCACCTTTCCTTATTTCCATGGATTTTGTGTGGGATCTGAACTACTGGCTTTCCAATTAATATCCTAATGCTTACACCATTGTAACACCAGACTCTTGTTTTACCTTCCACCCACTGCCATCAATTGATTCTGCTTCAGGCAGAAATCAAATAGACTACATCTGTGGAAAGAGATCATGAGGAAATTTAGTCTCATCAAGCAGAACAAAGTCAGTGGCTGAATTGGGGAAAGACATGTAGGTTCAAAATGAACTGAAGAAATTGAAGCAAGCACACAAAAGCCAAAATTCAAACGAGTATTTTGCTGTCATGATGAGGTCCCATAGAGTCAGTTCTGATGCATAGTGATGTGACACACAATCGGAGGAAACACCACGTATTCCTCCTGCACAGTCCTCATAATTGTCCCTCTCTGAGAACCTATTGATGCCACAACTGTGGTAATCCATCTAGTGGAGGGATTTCCTCTTTTTTGATGCTCCTCCACTTATCCAAATTTGATATCCCTTTCTAGGAACTGGTGTATGCTGACAAAATGTTTAAAGCATGCAAGATGAAGTCCTACCTTCCTGGCCTCCAAGAGGAACTCTTCCTAGACAGACCCATGTGTCCTTTTGGCAGTCATTAGAACTCTCAATAGTCTTCTGATTCTTGTTCATTCTTCCTTATTCAATGTTCAACTGTCACAAGGATTTGAGGCACGTGGGAATAATATGGCACATTTTAGACCTGCACAAGCTATGTTATATGCAACATTCTTGACTATAACCTATCAGGACTTAGAGAGCATCTTAAGAATAGATTTAATGCATGAACCACTAATGACTGAAGACCTGATGCTTTGTTGAATGATTTCAAATTTATTATATTAGAATATATATGCCTATTAGAATATATTTGCCTATTAGAATAAGGCAAAAGGTCATTAAAAGATAGAGTATATCACCGATTACTATTTTCACCTTCCAAATACACATTTTAAGTTACATGTAAAATATATTTTAGAATTATAAACATCTACATGATTTTAGGTATACATGTTACTTTTTGCTATAAAAATGATTTATAATGTTCATTCAGCTTTCCAGTTCTACTCACTTTGAGCAAATTATAGACTTGCACTCCCCTCTGTTTTGGAGTTTGAAATTGTTATTGTTCCAATAGTGAAATGTGCTATTTCCATATAGAAACCTTAAAAGAGATATATACAAACAAATCCATACATTTTCCATTGTATTTCGAACTTTCAAATCTTACATAGATTTGTCCTCACCGTTTCCTCCTAAGCAGGGTTTTCTTCAAGACTCACATTAAGTATGTACTGAAAGGAAGAAATAAAATGTCACTTATTAAGAATTTAAGATAGTGGCTTCCCACAGTATAGCCTACCATATGCTGCATCTAAACAAACAAACAAAAATTACAGCAATAGGGTCCATTCCTACTCATCATGCCCCAAAGTGTAAAAATTTATCTTTGATTTTACCAGACTGTAACATTTTATAAAAATAGAAAGCCTCATCTTTCTCCCATTGACTGGACAGTGTTTATGAACTACTGACCTTGTGGCTAGCAGTCTGATGCATAATTACTATGCTCTCAGTGCTCTTATCCTGTATACTCTAATTTTAGAAGTGATGCTTCATTTAATTTTCAAGTTAATGGATTAAGCAAATATGTTCTGTATACTTTGGTTAGATGTAGCACCATTGCTGCTAACAAATTTATAACAATTAGAATTATTTAGGAGCTCTTGCTTCTCGTAATAGAGAAGTAGTTTGATAAATTAAACATCCCTAAAGATAAGAATTACAAAATCAATAAAATCATACAGTAAAAATAACAACAGCAACAAAAAATAATTTGTGAAGGCATTGGAGGTAGCTAAACGCATGTAATAACTGGACGAAATCTACGCTAACTTTGATGGATAAGGATTTTGAAATCAACATGATTTCCTATGGGTTATGGCTTTTTTATAACCTGGTAGAAAAAGTCTCATCTTATTGTTTGATAAGTCAGGAAATAGATTGATGATTAACAAAGAGATAAGATTTCAAGAAAGGAGCATAAAGAGTGGAGTTCTCCGGAAGATCGGATTTCCAAATCTGAATTCACCCACTGACTGGTGTCTAGAGATTCCGGAGGAATGACTGCAAATAGAGAAACAGAAACACACTGCCACAGAGTCCACTTTGAGTCACAATCGCCCGATCGGGCAGGGTACTACTGCCCTTGTGGGCTTCTGAGACAGTAACTCTTTCCAGGAATGGAAAGGCATCCTTTTCCTGCAGATCTGCTAGTGATTTGGCTTCTGCTCCTCTTGTTTTTAGCAGTCTAATGTGTAACTGCTATACCACAAAGATTAGAGCTTGGGCCTACTCTGATTAACCATATGAAAGAACAAAAATTCTCTATAGGAATAGCTTCTAGACTAGTGTCTAGTTAGAATCACTAGACATAAGAAAGTTCAGAAAAACATGAATAATACTTAAAATTGCAGCAACAATACCCCCAGTACAAATGAGCCTGACTGATTAGCAGTATACAGCCACTTTATAAGCTGATAGGCTGGTAGAGTTTTCATATTGAATCAATGACTTCAAAGCCTTTTTGTGATTATGTTCGGAGCTTTGGAGCAATCAGCAAGATGAAATAATGAAGTAGAGCAGACTAGCAGAGATTTGTAAAAATAAGTTTATAAAATGGAAATTGCAGAATAAAAAAGCATCCAAATATAAAAGAAAAATTATTGTTTATTTAGAATTTTGCTAAATCCCTAATGTTATGACTTTTGGGTAACTAATGTTTTTAATGTTCTCTATAAACTCTCTTTTTATCATTAGTTTTTAAATATTATGTGATTTCTGTTTGTATTTCCACTTTACTAAAGAATTGGTTTAAAGGATGGCTTAAGTTTTAGTTTTATTGTTTTTATATTTAAGTTCTAGTTTTATTACACTGAGATAAGATATATTTTGCAGTATATATCTTCACTTTTAGATGAGTGTCCATATTATTTTATATTTATTGTCTGCTCTCACAGTGGAGTGTGAGCCTTGGGGTTTTGTTTGCCTGTTTGTTTGTCTTCCATCTGACCTAGAATGTTTCAGGCACACCTAAAAGAGTCCTAACATGAAAAGACACTAAAATAATGTTGGATGGTGAATGACTATCGATATGGTATCGGCAGAGTGAATATTCAATTTTACATTGCACAAGTTTGCATTTCATGACTAGAAAGGAGCAGTGGAAAGTTTTGAGGTCTAGGTATATTTTTGTGAATGTTTAGAATAAAGGGGAAAAAAACAGCCATTTGAATCATTTAAATTGAATCACAATGATAAAAGTCTATGCAACTGAAGGGCCAGCCTATACTTGTATTTCTAGAGGCCTCTATATTTATATAAAAAATTCTATTCTCTCTCATACTTGGAATCACTGGGTCAAAAGCTATATATTTAAACAGAAAGCTAGTCTTTTTATTTTTATTGTTGCTACTGTTATTCCAACTATAAATGGAATATTCATGTTTCTCATTTTGTATGAAATGCCATCTGATATGTGAGAATAAACTTTGCTAAGATTTGGTCAAAGCAGCAAAAAAAAAGTATGACCAGCATTGACTCAAGATGGCAACGTGTCCATTAAAAGAGAAAATTCTACAAATGAGCAGAAGAGTCAAATCAACACAGCTAAAGGGCAATTTGGGCAGCAACTTGATTGAATCAATGAACTCCCTGAAAATGGTGGATCAATCACACCAGCTTGTACAGTAATCCCCTTTATCCCTGGATGATTTAAAAGCATGAAGAGACAAAGGGGCGCTCTTGGCATTCAAATTAAAGGAACCATGACTATGTTTCCTGGTGGAAACATTTCTCTCTAGACACTAAATGCCATCATATTATAGGGATAGGGAAACTTAAAAGAGGACACTCCAGAAGGTTATTTGATTTTATAGGAAAAATTACTCTCCCCCTTAATGACTAGATCCATGAATTCTAACAGCAGTAGAAAAATGATCTCCTTTCTGAGTTTTATATATATATATATAGTATATTTATCTATAATATACATAATAATGATATAATAACTATAAAATTATTTTAACAAGTTAAATATGAAATAGTGTGACAAAAGTTAAAACTTTCTATTCTGTGGATAGGCCATTAATTGGGTACCTGGATTATGTGTCCATCTCAGTGATATAAAATCATTCTTCTTTCATGATGGAAAAATAGAGTGCTTTCTTTTGGTCACCGGGTACATAGCTGATGTCCTGCCAAGTGTACTTTGGGACTCTCACGACTGTGTGCATCATTCACAGTGTGGACACTCACCTGTGACAAGAGTCAAATCAGCCTTGGAGGAAGGGTATCATGTCTATGGGTTTATGAAAAGTTTTCATCTCTATTATCATCACTATGGTGTCTATGTGCAGTGAGCAGGAATTGACTTAGATAGGGAAAGAATTGAGTGCCAACATTAACATTTCCCACTTTACAATTCAAAGTCATACCTATGAGGTGCTTACTTAACTGGGGATTCTGTGTTATTTGGGATCCAATTTGAACAAAATTGTAAAACAATGTGATAAATAATTTCCTAAACTCATAGGAAGTGTTCATCAATTTATGAGACACTTATGAAACAATCACCACTGTGTACCAGAGCAGTAGCAAATGGAAACTGGAAAGAAATCCTTGAAGTAGCAGGCTGAGCCTCGGTGGCGTAGTAGTTGTGCGTGGGACTGCGGCCCACTGGGACGAAGGTTCAATTTCAGCAGTGGGGCTGGGCTTCCTACTCCCACCACCGGAGAGCAGGGATGCCAAAAAAAAAAATCTTTGAAGTAGCAAAACAATTCAGAGGTACCTCTAATTTGATGTAAAATGTTTGCTAAACAGAGGAATAAATAATTCTATAAATCCAAAAAGGTGGTTTTTAACAGCTTAATGCTGGGGAATATGGCAAAACAAAACTTCATTCAGAAAGCTCTCAATGCCATCAAGTCGATGCTAATTCATAGTGACACTCATAGAATTGCCCCTATGACTTTCCAAGGCTGTAGCTCTTTACAGCGGGGAAAAGCCTTGTGTTTTGTCTTTCTCCTACAGAGAAACTTGTGATTTCAATCAACTTTATAGTTAGCAGCCTACTGCTATAACCACTACATCACAAAGACTCTTCAAATTTCCATGCCAGAAGTGAAAAAATAAAATTCTGATAACCAAATGTGGTGAAGAAAGCTGATGGTGTCCAGCTATCAAGAAATGTAGCATCTGGAGTCTTAAGGATTTGAAGATAAACAAGCAAGATAAACAAGCTAAGAAGCTATAAAACACACAAGGAATAAGAACAGCAGCCTTTGTGATTATGAGATGTCTATAGGATCAGATGTCAGGCACAGAATACCCAGAAAAAAACAATCATATCAGTGTGAACTATCGACTGGGGGGCAGTTTGGTCAAGTAAACCAGTCAATTAACAGCAGACAATTTGGGCAACCCTTCACAGAAGGGTCACAAAGAACAGGCAAGCCAGCCAGGGTGCAGAAAAAGTATAGCACCGACTCAATATACAACTTGTTCTTTAATACTCTCAACACAGGGAATCCAGAACAGATAAGGCCCTCAGGAACAATAATGTGCATAGTGATATTATGAGAATAGAGGGCAAGTGGTGAAAGAAAGGGGAATCCATTCAGAATGATCGGTGGACAACCCCCTCCCTACCCAAGGGGGGCGGACAGCAGAAACATGGGTGAAGGGATACAGCAGTCAGTGTAGGATCTGAACATAATTTATAAATTATCAAAGGTTCATAGGGAATGGAGCATGGGGGAGGGAGGGAAAAAATGAGAAACTGATACCAAGGGCTCAAGTAGAAAGAAAATGTTTTGAAAATATGATGACAACATATGTATAAATGTGCTTGACACAATGGGTGTATGGATTGTTATGAGCTGTAAGAGCCCCCAGTTAAACAATTAAAAAACAATTTATTACAACATAAGCTAGACTTGTCATCCAATAGTACTATCTTACCAAGAACCTTTGTATAATCACTGCTACAATCACTTTTAAAACATTTTCTTCCTTCTTGTTCTCCTTGAAATTAGTTCCTCATTATTCACCCCCAAACTTCCCTGCCATATTCTGCAGAAACTCTTAATCTACTTATTATCTCTGTAAATTCACCCATCCCAAGTTTCAGAGATTGAAATACATAGAAAAATACATAACAGAGAGTATAGAGTGCTACTACAAATATCAATAATTCTGTTAATTTTACCTTGTGATTAGTACACTGTAATTAACTGTTACAGGATATTCACAACTTCCTCCACAGACTACTTTCATAAAAAAGATTTTAAGAAGCCCTAGTGCTCAGTAGTGAAGAGTGAAACTACTAACCAAGAGACGGTTTGAGCAGTACAGATCCCTCTGGTAAGAAGATATGACAGTTTGTTTCTGTAAAGATGCTAACCTTCCCATTGCTATGTGGAAGCTCTATTCTGCCACAGGGCCACTATGAATCTGATTCATCTCAGTGGTGGTGAAAAATGAGGTTAATGTGGTCAGGTTTGGCACTGTGGTAAAAAGAAGTTAAGGAATTGTGATAACTTGAAAAGCAGCCAAGATTCCTATGGAAATATTCCCATAGCATTTGGTTCTGAATTAGATCTATCAATTTATCGAGTATATTTTTCCTCCCTGTGTTTTTGACTGGTCATACTGTTTGCTTAGGCCAGAAGAAAATAACTATATGATATAAGTAGAGCCTTGTGGCGGTCATGTATCTGAGATGTCAATTTCATGATTGAGATGTAGGGGTGGAGTCTAGCCTGTTAATCTGGAGATAGCCATTGAATAGCCAATGAGGCCTCCATGTAGGCATGGCTTTCTCCTGAGACTTGTGCGAGATCTCACTATTTTTTCTTGTGGAGATGAAAGGCCATCTTGTTGGGAGTCAGTCTCCGAGACACTGAACTATGGACAAGACAAGATGGCAGTGTCCGAGGTACTGGAGGTGCTGGAGGAGAAGACACATGGCCTTACCCTGATGGAACAAGACCTTTGAAGCTGGAGAAGCCACGTGGAGACCCCTGCCAGTGCTGAGTTGCTTCTACCACCACTGGATGCTGTTGATGGACCCTGAGCCTTGGAAGCGAGGAGCCATGGGGAGACCCCTGCCAGTGCCAGAATTCCGCATTCACTGGCCTGTGACTTTGTGAGTCGGAAGGAGATTTTAGGGCATGGTATCGGGCACATGGGTTAATATTGGACTTATGACTTTGAACTGGACAGGGTTAGGATGCTTTCTTAATGTCTCATTCCTCTTGTATATAAACCTTATGTCCATATGTGTGCCTATGAATTTGGTTCTCTAGTCTACCTGGACTAGCATAAACCTTAAAATTGTCTAAACATTAGGACTTAGTCACTTTCAACATATGGAACACATATTCCACTACCTGAAGAAATCTAGGCAAGTCTCAAGACTGATAAATAACGTGGCCCATTTTTACTTGTCAACTCAGATAACAATTTTCTAATTATGAGATATGTGAGACCATTATAGATTAATCAATTAAGCAAATCAACTTACTGGCTTGTGGTCACATTAATAGTTCTCTAATCTTAGTAATCATGAATGATTATAGTTAGACCAGAATCATTCCATAGAAGTCCATGCCTACATCACTACATCAAGGGCAAGTTTGTTCATAAACACTGTTGAGTAAGGACAGTGGTGATTGTGGAAAGAAATCGACCAACATCTGAAATGCATCTCACCTTGTTCACCTGATCGCCAATCATATTCTCAGCACTCCTTTGATAAGCATTTCTGTATAACTTGATTTTCTTTATCTACATCTCTGAGGCCCTGTCACATACCTGGTTCAGAATTTCCTTTTCTATTTATCTGACAGTTGTATTTCTTCACACCCTTAGTAGGTTACTAAATCATTATCATCAGTACCAAGTTTCCAATGATTCAGGAAATGTACTAGTCAATGAATTGACATCTCTACATATCTCTTTCTGGACAAAGATATTTCTTCCATTTGACTTTTGGCTTCCTGCATCTTTAAACATTTTGCTTAGTGAATCCAGTATTGTAACTTGAGATGATTTGGCAGGGGGAGGGGGTACTTTGGCTAGAGAAATAATGGGTATATATTTTTCCACATTGGTTTTCTGACTTTAGGTCTTTGTGCATTTCATATTACTTTGCTGTATTTCATGTTACTTTGAGCCATGCATTGACATCTACTATTCAATTATTTTGTTTCATAATCTCTTCCAATAACTTTAGCTACTTATGTTCAAGAGAAAGTTTCAAAATTTGATCTGACATCCACCCCTCTTTCTCACTCTTTCCTCTCATTCATTAATTTCCACTAATTTGCTTCATTCATATATTCAGTCCTCAATATCAATGCACAAGCTATCTGTTCTTCAGTTGTTTAGTGCATCAATTTATGTTTTCTATGGTTTATGTGTTCTTTAAAAAAATTTATTCAACTGCAATTTGAAGTTGTAATTTTATCTGTTAAAATGAAAGATAATTTAAAATATTTACTGAGGAAACACTGATGAAACCTCACAACTGGACCAGCAAAAAATTAATAATAAATATTAACATTGTTAAGTATTTCATGTTTCTTACTCTACAATGAAATTCCACAGAGCAGTCCAGAGACCAAATCACTACTAAACGAGACATATCTATTACATACACATCTATTACAAAATGTCTTTAAATTGAAGAAAGAAGGAAATGAAGATGGCCACTGAGTAACATAGACCAGAGGGACTCAGTAGAAATCTACCTGGGAGAATTACTAAGAGAAATTCAACACTGCCTGATCGGCGAGGAGCATCAAAAAGATAAGATGATGGTAGAGCAATATTAAAAAAGCTTCCACTTAAAAAAATTCTTTAAATTGTTAAATAAGGGTCATGTTGAAGTCTACACTGAGCATGACCTCCCAAATTGGTATATTAAATCTATTTATATGTGTTCCAACGTTTGAAAATAATAAAGACACTGAAAGAAAAATGGATATTTTTGAACTATGATATTATTTAAGAATAATGAATATATGTAGGCTATTGGAAGAATTAAAAAATCTGTCCTGAAAGCATAGTCAGACTGCTCATGAAAGGCAAGATTAGCAAGACTTCATCGTATGTACTTTGCATGTGTTTTCCAGAGAGACCAGTCCATGGACAAACACATCCAGCTTGAGAAAGTAGGAAATCAGCTAAAAAAAGACTCCAGGAAAAAGTGTTTACAACAGTAGACACAAAGGAGATAATCATTGACAGGATATGGAAAGCAGCACACAACTGTTATACACAAGGGTGTGTTTGCAATTGGCACGGACCCAGCAGTATCTGACAACAATAAAGACGACAGGGATGCCCTTCCTAAAGAACCATGCACTAGTATTTCCCTTTAAACGTGCATGTATTTTACTAATTTTGAAGAATTAAAAAAAGATTAAATTAACAGTTTTGTAAAACGCTGAAAATTATCTTCCAAAATCCTTGCCTTTTGATCTGTAATTCACTATACTCAAAGGCAAAATAAAACAACAGCTAACTGCCAATGAGTGGCACAGCAACCCTTCAGGACAGGGTAGAATATCCTCACAGCCTGAAGAAACTGCAACCATTTATGGGACCTGAAACCCCCGTGTCTCCCGCAGACCAACTGGTGGTTTCTTCCTGCCAACCTTGCTGATCACAGCTCAACACGCCACCCCTCCTCCACTAGGGCTCCATAATTCACCCATAAGGGCTTGCTAAAGGCTGCATACCTCTCTGTATCAGATGGAAAAGCAGCGCTTGAACATAATGGATCGTATGTGTACATGGAAGCATAATTGTCACACGTTCTTTTCCCTCTGTATAACTTCTCTTCTGAAAGACCCATTTCAAATTAGCAGATTTATAACCGTTTTTTCGATGAGTACATTTTTTGTCTCCAAAATCCCCTCAAATAGATTAGTAAAAAAGATGCGTGTCTTTGATGAAGACTTACTATTCTCTTAGTGTAATAATATGTTGCCTTTAGAAAAACCTGCCTCTCATTCCAGGAATTTTCGATCTGTAGAAGGGCTCCATTCCAAAAAAAAAATGTTGACCAACCAGAACGGTGTGGTTGTGATGAAAGTCAACTCTGTGATCTACATTCCAAATGGATGGTGTTTCCAGAAACTACATGAAGGCCTTCCTTTTACCATTTCAGATACACCGGGATAAGCAAACCACTACCAAAGATATGAGGAGCCCTGGTGGCATAGTAGTTATGAATTAGGCTGTGATCTGGAAGATCAGCAGTTTGAAAGCAGGAACTGCTTTGCAGAAGAAGGGCGGGGCTTTACACTGGAGCAAAAAAGTGAGTCTCGGAAACTGGCAGGAGCAACTCTACCCTGCCATATAGGGGCATTTTGAGTTGGCATCAAATTGATGGTCGTGAGAAAGATAGAACAAAGATATATTGGTAAATTGTGACTATGGCTCTCTATCTATTGCTTATAAGAGTAACTGTGTGTACTTTGTATCCAGCAGTTAAGTGCTGCCCCCTGTCATCTGCTATTCCCATTTGCTGCCATTTTGCTGAGCGTAGGGTAGCCTTGCTGTGGGCAACCGTATTTCCCTTCATTCTTTCGGACTTCGAGAGTACTGATGATACCAATGTTTAAATGACGTTTATATTCTCCACATAAAAGTTTTTCGTGAAGTTTGATAAGCACTAATAAAGGGGAGATTGTATTGAACATAATGCATTTATATTATAGTTATTATTCTCTTCATTAGAGATTATTTTTCTTAAATTACCATAGAAAGAGTTTGGGCAAACTAACTTCTTTCAATATCAGCCACTGGTTGCCCCAGGTTCAGGTAATCAAGAAACTTGTCACCTGCTTGAGAACATATAGCAAACTCAGGACATTTATTTAGGCAGCACAACTTAAATATGAATTCCATCTGATTCACTCAATATGCACTTCTCCTATACCCATAAAATGCTTTTAGAATACATACATCTGTGTTCATGTGAAGGTGTACACACACACATCTCTGTGCTCATCTACTTTTGTGTTTTTATACGTGCATCTATTGTGATGGTGTTCATTCTGGTTCAGTTGGAGCCCTGGTGATGTAGTCGATTAAGTGTTGGTCTTCTAACCACAGATCTGCTGAAAAAATAGTTACTTTTCTGTTCCTGTAAGATGCACATACTCCAACAATTCTATTCTGTCCTGTATAATCCCTGTGGATTGGCATCCACTTGATTACAGTGTGTTTTTGTTGTTTTGTTGCTGTACTCACCAAAAACACTGTCACATGTTTCTTCTGTAGAGCTGCTCTTGGATTCAAATTGCCTATCTTTCAGCTAGCAGACAAGTGCTTAACTAATGGGCCACCAGACCAACCATGAATATGTATGTATACAACAAAAACTATGAGAGTCAGAAACTGTATAAGGAAAAAATACAATTAAGAAGGTAAACTCAAATTTTCTTCTATAAAACAATGGAAGAAATTGTTCATTCTATACCTTTTCAAAGCTTATATGACCCTTCAAAAAACTAGGGAATCCTATCATGTTCCAACTCATTTTGGTTTCACTGTACATACACATATGCATGCATGTATATTCATTTCACTGAGTCAATTCCAATTTATAATATTCCAATAGGAGAGAGTAGAGCAGCCCTTGTGGTTTTACAAAGATGTTTTTTTATTGCTGTTTATTTTGTAAAGATCAGAATGACCCATCTTTCCCTCAGGTGCAACTGGTGATTTAAGCATGTTAGCAACACAACTTATAAGCCATTAGACCATGATGTCTCCTATGTATATTAGTATCACATGTAAACAAAATATTGTTGAAAGTAATTAAAAATAATTGCAACAGTACATTGACAGGATCTGTCAGAAATTCAAATTCATTTTTGAGAAGGACTTGGAAATAGGGACATCATTGTTGATGTCATTTTGACTGAAATCAGTGGATACCAGAAAGATATTTACTTTTTTTTTATTGACTATACATAAGAGTTCACCTGTGTGAATAATAAAAAAAATAAAATAAAAGACCTATGTATGTTACTCAGAACAATGAGTGTTCTACAACATCTGACTGGGTTTACAAAGAATCTGTATATAGATAAAGACGAAGTCAGCTAAGCAAAATAAGGATATATTGAATACTTTAAAATAAAAAAAAGTGTGTGCCTGAGTTGTGTGCTCTCAGCATGCTATGCACTCTGTTTTCAGAGTGAAAAATATGAGAACATAGACCACATGAAGAAAAATGTGGCTTTAGGATTAAAGAAAGATATTTTATTAACAATCCTCAATATGCAGGTAACAAAAGCTGAAGTCCTATGAAGGACTTGAGACACTTGCTGAAGGAGATCAAGGACTGCAGTCTTTACTATGAATTAGAACTCGATGTAAACAAAAACAAGAACAGCTCATCTTACTGTTAGGTGAAAATATGACATCATGATAAAAATAAAAAGATTGAAATTTTCAAGGATTTCATCTCACTTAAATCCACATTTAGCTTTCATGGAAACAGCAGTCAAGCGATCAGTGTACATAAAGTTGAAGGGCTCCTTAACGTATAAAGAGCACGGATGTCAGAGAACAATACTGTATCTGAAACTAGACAAAATAAAAGCAAAAAAGTCACTGCTATTAGGTTAACAGACTTATAGCAAAATTATCAGATAAAGTAGAATTGCCCCTTTGTGTTTTCCAAGACTACATTTTTACAGGAGTAGAAAATCTTGTCTTTCTCTGGTGGAGCCCATCGTCGTTTTGTACTGCTGATCTTGCAGTGAGAAGCACAGCATATAAACCATTATTCCACCAGTGATAATAGTTTTAATGGTCGCTGATGTATTGAACTATCAACAATGAGTAGGGAAGTCATTGTGAATTTGAATTATGATAACAGAGAATTTTTAAACATCATCATCTATAAGAAAAATAAATGAGTTATCTGCAAAAAAGGACAGAGAGAATATTCCATAGAAGAGAGGAAGGAGGGGGGAAATATGAGGAGCTGATACTAAGCGCTCAAGTGGAAAGCAAATGTTTTGAGAATGATGATGGCAACAAATGCACAAATTTTCTTAACACAATGAATGCATGTATGAATTGTGATATAAATTGTATAAGCCCCCAATACAATCATTTATAAATAAATGAACAAAAAGAAGAGAGGAAAGCAAGACCTTTGGACATGTTTCAGGAAAGACCAAACTCCGAAACACAATGTCATGCTTGGTTAAGTAGAGGAATGGCAAAATATGGAAATATTTTCCACATAATGAATTGATACAACAGCTATAACAACACAATCAAACTTAACAATTCAGATATTGGTACAGGACTGTGTAGTATTTTGTCCTGGTGTATATGGGATCAGTAGGCGTCAGAAATGACTCAAATGTATCTAACAACAACATATGTATACATCTTGCTTTTTGCTTCAAATTTTCATATTCTGTATCCAAGTGAATATCAATGCATCTTATGCACTAATATGGGTCATCAATTTCAGGTGCATATATTGGTAACAAATATTGAATTCCTTGAGAATTAGCATTGATTGCTGGTAAAGGCATTTAAATAATAATTATATTAGCATTTTTTTCATGGAATCATATGAATAGATTCTTTGACTGACAGCATATACTTCAGGATAGATGTTAAATGTCATTTTTTTACAATAATTATGATGCTATTCCTCTTTAATTTACCATTCCCAATAGAGTTGGACATAGATTTGTCAAAGTCAAGTTTTCCGCTAAGAATCTACTTTCAATGGGGCGTAAAGCTTACTGGTAGAGCATTTGAAAGCAAAATCTATTTTAGATAAATGATGGAGTAGATGTGATCTTTTTGTATTCTATTCCTTCTTTTATCATCTAAATGTCATAAATTGATACTTTGTATATGATATATTTCCATTATTAGTAAATGTTTGTAACTGTTTCTTCTCCTTTTTTGTGGGGTCACATCATTAAAAAAGGTGAAGAAAACTTTGCTCTATCCCTGTAATTAATGTCAGCTCTCATTTGTACAGACAGCTCTTCCTTTAGGCTTTCAGTGGGCATTTAAAAAAAAAAAACTAGGCCAGAAGTCTAATTCTTCCTAGTTAGATCTACCTCACAGTCTTTCATATTCTGAATATTCTTCATAAGTGATTTACTTCTATCTGAAATACAAGTAGCATATTTATAGAATGAGAGCAACACACAAGACACCCTAGTACAGCAAACTGACAGATAAGTATGTCAATCAAGATGCATTGATAATTACTAGTAATTGGAACTGACAGTTGTGAAAAAAAGAGGGATGATCAGTCATTGGAAAATATGGCCTCAAAGATAGAATTGACATGTGAAATTCATGACAAAATTTTCCAAGACACTTTTTGCAGACGCATTTATTTCAGCAAAATAAAAATCAAGTATACACATGGACCTACCTCCAGGAATCAATTGACTACATTTGTGAAAATAAGAAATGAAGTGGCTTAGTATTATCCATTAAATAAGATCATTGCTGATTGAACAAAGAACACTAATTGTTCATAGACAAATTCAAGATGAAACAGGAAAAAAATTCAGACAAGGCTATAAAAAGTCAAGGTAAATCCTTGAGTTTATCCCATCTGGATTTAGAGACAATCTCAAGAATAGATTTAAGTCAATAAACATAGCAGTCAATGGCTAACTGTATTGTGAGATAGCATTAAGGATATCACATTGACAAATAAACAAGGCTTCCTGAGTGGAATTGACAGAATACTGATTTACATGTCTTATCTATCTGAGTCAGCATCTGCTTGTCTGTATGATCAACTGACTGGAAAAAATCCATAGCAATGTTCATTCTAAAGAATTGTGGCCCAACATAATGCAGAAATTATCAAACAATATCATTAATATAATTTTTCTTAGGAACTTTCAGAATCTATTGTAGCAGTACATAGACAGAGAAGTGGTAGAAATTCAAGCCATACTCAAAATATGATATGGAACAAAAGATATCCTGGATGACTTCAGATGGATCTTTGCTTAAAGCAAAGAATAACAGTCTTCAAGTCTTAAAGACCCAAGATGCTATATCTTTTAATAGCTGGGCTCCATCCACTGTCTTTACCATGTTGTCTTCAGCAATGGTATTGGTAGTGATGTGGGGGGTGAACATCACAAAATGCTCCATTTTTGAAAAAACAAAGTATACTTGTGTTGAGAGAGGGTATGAGCAGAAGCCCAAGTATGTTTTCAGCCTCAGTGTATTGCCTCACAAGTAGGTGTACATACACTCAAATCTCTACTTTTATGGATTAGTGTATTTACATGAGCACTCACCTCTGTTAATACTGCTATCTATAGTTTTGCTTCCTTCAGCCTTCCTCTGTTTCCTTTTGCCTTTTCCTGTTCCACCAGCATGTTCCCTCTTCTTCCACCTCAGCTAGATTAGTGTTGGTCAAATACCCACAGGATCTCTACAACCTCCTTGTTGTTGGTTTTAATTCCTTTGTTGTTCCCCTATTTGTTAACCACACCCTTCCCCTCTACCACTTTTTCCCTGCAAGACTCTATGGGACCTTTGTACCCATTGCTATCTCCCAAACTTTTCTTCCCATGTCTATCTTATAAAAGAAGGCAAACCAGGCAACCATGGATATATAAAAGTACTGTTAATAATATTCTGAAAATTTAATACAGAGGTCCACAAAAAAGTAATTGGAAAAATAATTTTTAAAAAGGAATTTTTCAGTCTCTTTTGAAGAGTTCTCAACTAATTTCCCATTCAATATAATGAAATTGAATAGTATATTATTTATAGCATAAAATAAAAACATGCCACTATATCATTATGCCATAACTATTAATATTAATATGTTATTATAGAATCAATACATTTGTCCAGTAAACACACTAACTTTATGTGGATATATTGATTCCTATTAAACAAAATGGAGGACAATATTCAGCATATGTGTTTGACCAGGCTGACTAGATAAACAAATCCAGTGACACTCATATATATGAAAGAGCTTGATATCAAGAAGTAATTGTATATCAGGGAAACATGCCAACCTAGTCCAACTGAAGACCATAGATCTGATACGAGTTCATAAGTCCCTCTTCAGACTCACAAAGATTCATGCAATGATGCAAAATTCAGGAATATCACGGCTCGGCAGGTATAAAGTCTTATGGATCCAATGCATCTCCAGGGCCTTCCTTATGAGAAGGCCATGCCCACAAAGAGACAATATCAGGCTGTGACATGGTTGACAGGCTAACTTTTTCTCCACACATTTGAATATCAAGTTGACATGAATTTATGTAACTATCATGGCACCCCCTCATTAAGTTTATATTATGTACATTTTAACTTAACCAGACCAAACTCACGTCAGCACTGGCGCACAGGGAGCCCCCATGGGTTTCTGAGACCACAAGCATCCGTAAGAGTAGAAGGCCTCACCCTTCACCCGAGGAGCTGTTGGTGGTTTGGAAACGCCAGCCACGTGGACCCCAGCCTAATGCACAGCCAGCACACCATGCTTTGGAAATCCTAGATATTATTTAATATTCTGTAGATGTGGTGTACCTTTTTACACAGTTGGTCACCTACTGCAAAGCAACCACCCTAAACCCACCAGTTCTTCTCTGGGAGAAAGACAAAGCCCAGAAATCCTCGGTGACAGTGTTACTATAGCTTATCAGGATGTCTTGTGTCAGAAAAGCCATGAATATGCCTTGTTTTAAAGCCAGTACTTTGATATAGAAAGCAAAATTTGCTTACAACTCAAAGTTGTAAGAAATTACACTGGAGAAATTATTATTTAAAAATTTAAAGAACAGACAAGAAGGATGAAAAAGTTCACAAAAATCTGAACAAAATTATAATGGAATGTCTCCATACAGTTGTTGAAACACCTGATACAATGATTCATAAAAGCTCATTGTTACTTTTTTGTGAGTGGCAAAAGTCATCCTATTAATGAAAATAGTTAAAGATGATGAGTGGATAGTAAAATGAGTAAGTTAAAGTAGGGTTAGATTTTTTTTCAATCTCAATGTATGGTTCTCTAAGAAACTTTAAAATTCACTAAAATAGTCAACTTTGCAGATAGGAAAGAATAAAAACTCCACTGAATGTAAAAATAAAAGCATTTTTAACTAAAATACATAATTTCAAAGTAATAAAATGCCATTCATAGAAACATTACAAAGTCAAAATGGTATTTATTAAATTTTATTTTATAAGTAAATTTTAAAAATGTTAAAATTAGCTTAAAGGGCATTTTTCATATATCTATCTCTACAGACACATGTATAGTTTGACTTGTAAGTAAAATTACACCTTTTTCTTTTAAATCAAATTATTTTGTTTAAAAACAGCATACTTGTTTTTATGTACACCCAGGGATGAATGACACTGAACGTTTTTCCCATATTCCTAACATTCATAAGGCCTTGCTCCTGTTCTAATCCTTGCATAAATAATTAAGTTTAAGAAATATCTTCAGGTTTTCCCACATGGCTTACCTGCATAAGGTTTCTCTACACTCTGAGTTTTTCCTATGTAGAGTAAGTGTTGAGTACTAAGAATAGTTTTGTCCACACACCTTCCATTATTAAGTCCTCTATCCATGGTGAATTTTTAGATGTCTAGTGAGATGTGAAGAACACCTAAAGCCTCTCCCACATTCCTGACATTCATAAGGTTCTCTCCCCAATGTGAATCATTCTATGGAAAATGATGTGTGAGGGCTGAGCAAAGGCTTTCCTACATTCCTTATATTTGTTAGGTCTCTCTTGACTAGGAGATTGGCTATGATGAATGAGTCTTGAAGACCAAGAAACAGCCTTCCCACATTTCTGTTCATTGTGGTTTTCAGAATCTAGTGAGATGTGAAGAACACTTAAAGGGTATACCACATTTCTTATATTCCTAAGGCCTCTCACCATTCTGTAGCCTTCTATGTGTAATGAGATGTTAAAGGATGGCCTCTCACCACTCTTTATTCTTCTATCTCACCACTCTTTATTCTTCTATGTGTAATGAAATGTTAAAGGATGAGTTCAGGCTTTCCCACATTCCTGGCATGGACAATGCCTTTCTCCACTGTGAAGGGGAATTTGTTGAGTGAGATATGAGGGAACTTAAAACTTTTTCTCACCTTCCTTATATTCTTAAGGCCTCTCTGTGCTAATGAGTGTTTTATGTCTGATGAGGTTTGAGAATTGAGTGAAGGTCTTTCCCCATTTCTTGTGTGTTGCCATATGTCATATGAGGGAAGAAGAAAAAGTAAATACCATCCTATATTCCTTACACACATGACATTTGTCCAAGTTATGCAGTGTTTTATGTAAAGTTAAGAATGAAAGGCCCTGCAGAAACTTCGAATGTTATTTGTGATCACACTTAGAAGCACTCACATAATTTCCCAAACTTGGAAAGCTACAGAACTCTTCTCAGATTTGTAACCTTGCTAGAATTCTCAACTGTTTATGCTCTCATAGAATTCTAAGGGTTGTCAAACTGAAATCATTCCCAGATCCCTGTTTCCCATAGGCTTTCTGTTGTGGAAGAGTTCTCAGAGCAGTGATCAGGCTAGTGTGGAGACTATAAGCTTGTTCACATTTCTGACTCTCACAGGAATTGGGTCCTGTATGTGTTAGTCTAGGTAGACTAGAGTAACAAATTCATAAATATGCATATGTATATAAGGGCAAGGCTTATATACAAGAGCAATGGAGCATTGAGAAAGCATCCCAACCAACTCCAGTTCAAGTTCATAAGTGCAATGTTAGCCCATATGTCCGATACCAAGTCTGATCCATAAGTCCTCCTCAGATTCATGAGGCACATGCAGTGACGGCAGGACCATCACAGGCCATTGGTGTCTAGACTTCCTGGTGTCTAGACAGCACTGTGATCAGCTTGGCAATGGCTGGAAGACACTGGAGATAGGATCAAGTTCACTGCACACATCAGAAAGGCAAGATTTTAAGCTCATTCCTTCTCTTTTATTTCAGAATTTATCATTTGTTTAAGTGACTTTTTTGTTTTCCTTTCTATTTTGATTTGTTTGAGTCCTCTTTTATCAAGATTATTGACTTTTCCAAGTAACCAGGATTGTATTTTACAACATACTTCTATGATAGTAATACAAACCTTTAATAATAGCATACAAAGGTATCTTAAAAATGTTAGACTCATAGATTAGTCTAGATTGAACTTCTATTAATCCTACATTCATGATTGATTCATGTCCTGTGTGTATGTAGGTGATTTTCCATCAAATTTTTAATCTCCCTTAAATATTTAGTGAGAGATTGCAAGAATTTTTCTTGTGATCTGAGGGATGACAAGTCTAAAATTGGTAGGAAAAGACAACCTGAAAAGTTTGAAAAGGCTTTATGGTTCAATCTTATGACAGAATTCTTTGTTGGAAAACTCAGTCTTTTCTCAGAATACCTTCTGAGAACTGATAAGGAGAGATTCACCTAAATTATCAAGGACAATTTTTCTTTACTCATTTTGATTTTAGAAGCAAATTTACATAAATATGTAGATAAATGTTTAAAAAGCTGAGAACAATCGAATATTCAAATTGTTGCTATAAGACTAATAATTGTAAGATGATTGTCTTGCATGACTACAATTTGCAAAAATTTTGGGTATATACATATTTGAAGTCAGAAGTATTGCAACTGGGCTTCCAATAGACATGTAAACGTCTATTGGAAGCAAAACATGTTTAAACATACCTGTATGATCAGTGAATGACTGAAGATCAATCTTATCAATAATTCTCTTAATAATTCACTAAAAAATTCACTTTTTAGGATGCCTTAAGAAAAAAAAGGTCTATCAAAACAGTTGTGTTCTAGGGGGTTTTCCCAGCTTGTTCACTTTGAGATAATAATCTCAGGTTTGTGTACATTTTGTTTTATTCCAAAGAGATGTTATTCTTAGTAGCTTTTGCTTTCAAGCACACAGGACCACCATAAGAGTTTATTAGAAAGACATTTTAAGTAACTTGAAGGCTGAACTGGTGAGAAAAAGATGAGGAAAATTGTGCTGAGTATCTCCACCATCCTGCCCCCCCCCCATCATCACAGTACATGTGATCATTATTTGAGGGTAGCAAGAAGTATTTTGTATAATCCCTACTCCATCCACTTTACAGTAATGATCTTACACTTTCTAATTCATTTTATTCCCCAAATCACACAAAAAATTGACAAGGAAAATGATTTGCATGTTTTGTTGCTATTAGGTACTATCTAATCAGTTTTGAGTCATAGCAGCATTATGCACAAGCATTGCCTGGTTCTCTCCTCTGTTAGTCTGGGTAGACTAGAGAAACAAATCCATGGACGCACATATGTGTATAAGAAAGAGATTTATATTACAAGAGCAATTAAACATTGAGAAATCATCCCTCCCCAGTTCAGAATAAGTGCATAAGTCCGATATTAGCCCATATGTCCTACAGTAATCTATAAAGTCTTCTTCAGTCTCCCAAAACCCATGCAGTGATGCATGGGTAGAATATGTAGAATATCACAGGACAGTGAGTAGAAAATCTTTGGATTCAGTGGTATTGAAAGCATCGCAACACTGACAGGGGTCTCATTATGGCTCCTCTAGCACTCAGTTCTGCATCAGGGTGGATCCATGTGTCTTGTCAGCTGCTATGTCTATCATGGTGTGAGCAGTGAGTCTCTCACCTCCAATGAGGAAGTACTACATTTCCCAGAATTCTCAGGAGAAAATGATGCCCATACAGTGACTTCATTGGCTATGATCTGCCTGACAGACTAGACTCCCCCCCTATACTCTTGATCCTCAAATTGAAAATTATATAACCACCACTTGTTTCATCCCATAATTTCAATCACTGTATATCCATCTTATTGAGGGTCTTCCTCTTTATTACTTAACACATGCTTTACCAAGATTGATAATCTTGCTAGGGGCTGATCTCTCTTGACAGCATGCTCAAAGGGCAAATATTAGATGAGGTCTCATCATGTTACTTCTAAGGAATATTTTGGCTGACTTCTATCAGAAAAGATATACTTTTTATTCTAGTACCCCATGATATTATTCAATATTGTTTGCCAACACCAAAATTCAAATATATTAATCCTATTGGTTTCCTTATTATTGTCCAGTTTTCATACATATGTGATGTGATTGAAATTAAAATGGTGTGGTGATCATGTACTTTGGTGTCAGTTTCATGATTGGTAGTATAGGTGGGAGGGTGTCAAACCTGTCAATCTCGAGGTAGCCAATGAGACCTCTGTGTGAGCATGACTTTTTCTGAGAAAAAGTGGATTTTCCCCATGGATGTGAGAGACTATAGACTCGGTTCCTTGGAGACTCTCTACTGACAACACGGCAGTATAGACCTTGAGTCCCAGGAACTAGAGAAGCCACAGGAGAAGCCACATGGGCTTACCCTGATGGAATCAGACCTCTGAAGCCAGAAAAGCCAGATAGACCCTTACCATTGCTGAGATTCTTCTACTGCCACTGGATACACAAGACTCTGTACCCACTCCCCTGTGATTTTCCTGGCATCACTGTATGTGCTTCATTAATCCGAAGAGGTCTTATGGATTGGTATTGGATATATGGGCTAATGTCAGACTTTGGGATGTGGACTGGCCTGGGTTGGGATGCTTTCTCAATGTTCCATTCCTCTTGTATATAAAACTCTTCCCTATATGCATGTTTATTAATTTGTTTCTCTAGTCTACCTTGAAGTGAGATCATTCTTTAATGCCAAAAAGATCTTATCTCTGCTCAATGCATATGCCATTTGATGTATTTGCTACTCGTTTCAGTAGCACTGATTATGAATCTAAGTAAAATGAAATTCTGGAAAAGTTCAATCTTTCTCCCTTCATCATGATGTTGTCTATTGGTTCCTTTGTGAGGTTTTCTTGACTTTCAGTTTTGCTCTATACTGAAGGTTGTCATCATGGTCTTTATTAGTAAGTGCCCCAAGTCCTCCTATAATTTAATAGGCAAGGTTGTGTCATCTACATAATGAAAGTTTTTCAAGAAAATTCCTCCAATCCTTATGCTGTATTCTTTTTCATATAAACCAGTTTCTTGGATTATATGCTCAGCATAAACATTGAATACATTTGGTGAAAAACACTGACATCATCTTTCTTGATTTTTAAATATTTCATGCAATACTTTCTTGTTATATTTTAATATCCCTTTATATATAAATTATGCATTTGCACAATTAAGTGTTCTGGAATCATCTTTCTTCAAAATGTAATATATAACTGTTTTTATGATCCACACAGAAGAATGCCGTTGTAGTTAATAAAACACAAGTGAAAATGTTTCTGGTATTTTCTTCTCTCAGCCAAGCTCCAGGTCATATCAGCAATGACAGCTCTCCTTCTTAATCTGTCTTGAGTTTCTGGCAATTTTCTGTCAGTGAACTATTGCAATCACTTTTGAATTATCTTCTCCAAAAATTTACTTGCATTTGATTTTAATGATATTGTTTAATAAATTCCACATTTTGTTGAATCACTGTGGCAGTCACCTAATCTGGTGTCAATATGAGCATTAAGAGTGTAGGGGTGTAGTCTAGGCTGTCAATCTGAAGTCAGTCAATTAGACCTCTGTGTGGACATGGCCTTCTCCTCTGAGAATCTCCTCCCAGAATCTGAATTTCTGGGAAATCTGGTGCTTCCTTCTGGGAAGCAGGAGACTCTCTCAATTCACTCCCTGTCAGTCACTCTCGAAGACAAGACTATCTCACTGTGAGACATTCCAGATGAATCCACATGGACCGATGCGTCCAGAAACTGGGACCTAGAGAAACCATATGGAGACTCCTTCCAGCGCTGAGATGTTTACAACACAACTGGATCCAAAGACTTTCTACCCACTGATGAGATCATTCTGTATTTGGCATCGTTGCATGTGTTTAGTGAGTCTGAAGAAGATTTTATGGATTGATACTGGACATATGGGTTAATATCAGCCTGATAACATTGTACTGGACTGGGTTGTAATGTTTCCTCAATGTTCAATTGCTCTTATATATAAATCTCTTTCTTATACACAAATGAGTTTCCATGGATTTATTTCTCTAGTCTACCCAGACTAACACAGTCACTTTTGTTTATATTGATTAAATCTCTTCAGGATACAAAGGCAGTACTCATAAACCTTTGAAGAAACATTAGAGAAAGAGGAACGCTGTCTTCAGAAGTCACTACTGGTATATGGGATATGTCTAAAAACAATAGCCTCATATTTTGATATTTTTATTAAAATGTTCTATAATTTTGTAGCTATATTTTTAGACTTATACTCATATACATGTATATGTATATATATAAAATATTCATGCTATAGTGTTACAGTCTTGGAAACCCACAGGGCATTTTTATCCTGTGAGGTAGGGATGCTAGGACACAAAATCTACTCCATGACAATGAGAATATATATATATATATATATATATGAAAGCCATTATGTTTGAGAAATTTAATTTCTATTTGAAATTATACATTTAATTGTTTAGTATTGAATATTTGTCTATGTTAATGACACAGAAAAGCACATTATATGATATTTAATATGAACTTTTAGAAAATACTAAAACATTATTAACACATGTACTCCTATTTCCAAAAGTACATATGGTCATTCATCAGCATTTTAAGGGATCATTCAATACTTATTATGATATCATGTTAATTCTACATGACAGAATTCACCATGATTTACTTGGTTGCATTGTTATAATGTACTTGCTGTTAAATTTACCTTCAAAAACTTTATGATACAATTTTGGCTCATTTTTCTCAGATGGAAGATGCAATTTCCCAAACCCTGATCTTTTGAAAACGTATTTTCCTTCTCTTCTCCTTTTTTTCCTTCTTATTATTTACTTTTTGTTTCTGATGCCTTATTTGGAATACAGATTGACAGAACATTATTTTTTATTGACAGAATATTTATGCTATCTCTTGTCTCATAGAATAAGTATTATCATATTCAGGAAGTCTAGATAAAGTAGACTTAAAATATTAAATAAATATAATATTTTTTTCTTGAAGTATTTTCAAACTTACTGCCACATTTAAATATATTGAAGATGGATGGGGTAGAGTTCCCACTGAACTAAACTCTGTAAAGTACAGCCAGATCTTAGATAATGTTGTTATCATGAGATATTTTATGCTATTTCCAAGTGTAGCAATTGTTCCAAATCTTTCTCTACACTGGACTATATTCATGCAGATCCTAAAATCTAATCTGAACTTACAGTCATGTTGATCTATAGTCATTTTAAGTGAACTAATAAGAAGAACTGTACTAATATCTCCAAATATTTTGATAGTATATGTTTTCTGTGAGGCATATCATACCCTTGCTTCTATCTACATAAAATGTAAGTCATTTATTTACATAAAATATAGAAGTCATGAATGTAAGAGCAAACAGAAACTACAATATGTGTACTAGGTATCAAAAGGCTAATAAAGAAACTGAAGAGTTAGGGAAATGTAAGCTGAAACAGACAAGAAAGCAGGTTCTGAGGGTTCAGGAACCTGGTGATTTACTTCAGCACAGGTACCAGGGATTACAGCCAGATCTCAAGAACTAAAAATGGCAGAAAGCAGGTCTGATGCTATTGAATCTATGAGAAATGCTCGGTTTTCACCAACCCAATATGCTTCCCCGGTGTTCTTTGGAATGATACAGTGAACTCTTAAATTCACTCATTTGTCTTGCTAGGAGTATTCCAAAGAATAACAGCCTCTCCTGCTTAGTCTTTCTTCCAAAATTCCCTGATGGGCCTCTTCATGGCAAAGTCACATGGGAAGGGCTGGAGAAAAGGCTTCTGAGCTGTAGAGGATGTCTTAAAAAGATGTGGTGATGACGCCAAGTTGGCAGTAACCTAAATGGCAAAACAGAAACTACACTATCCTATTTAAAAATGAAAAAAAAAAAAACATGAGAGAAATTTAACTGTCATGGGCTGTGCCATTACCATTGCTTTGATCTGGGGGAACTCATAGATCTGTGTAAAAATTTGAGTCCTAGGGCTTTCAATGGATGATTTCATTTGGAGGGGGGGGGAGGGCAGGGGATGAGAGGGTGAGGAAGTAGGGAATAGATAACCAGACCTTTCTTCTAGTTCATCTCTGTGTGTTTTAAATTATTTAGCCATTAAATGATATATTAGGTACTCCTTATTTGTATTTATCATTCTCAAGATTAGAAACATCCCCAAAGAATGGTCCATATCATGTTCCTTGGCATTGATTAATGAACTAATATATTATTCTGGTATGTGGTTAGCGCTAGACAAATATATGTCAGATAATTTAGGAAATAAATATCCCATTAAAAGAAAACTATCAGAACATTTTCTTTGCTTAAGAAACTTGTTTAAATTTTTTAAGATTGTATTTTCTTCATTACTTCTTAATGAGTCTGGAACCATTCCTTGAAGATGCTCTTACTTCTCGATCTCCCCTCTCATTCTTCTATGGCCCTACATGGGAAGTGGACCTTGAGAAAGGGTTCTATGTCTGCAGTTCATTTCCAGCATCTAGAAATGCTGCTGTTTTTGTTTGTTTGTTTTCTGGGTGACATTTATATATTTTTGTCTTGCAAGGTTTTCTTTGTAAATGGCAAATTGAAGCTGCTTATTCCTCTCTGAGTCTGTTACTGCATATATTTTTTCTGGAGCAGCATTTATATTTCTTCAGAGTTCTCCAAGAACAAGCTTCATTTGTATATAGTGGTTAATTTATTTACATTTAATACCTCTGATTAGTTTACAATACAGTAATTATAGACTTCATTTCAGAAGTTCCTGCTGATCTCACTGTGCTCTATTTAGGTGGATTTTGTTGTTCTTTTGCATATTAATAGGAAAAGAAGTTAGAGAGTCTTACTTTCCATTTTCTTTATGCAACTTAATCAGGAGGATCTCCCATTGGCTTTTAAAGTGGATGGTATTCTTTAAAAATTAGTTAATCATTTCATATATCTTATTTATTTGATTTGGTAATCTTCAAGGAAGAACATGTTGAGATGAATGAAGAATATGATTGTTTTTGTTGGATTTGTGGGGCTTTTTTACCCAAAAGTTAACTCAGTGGACTGTGTTACCTATTTTTTGAGTTTTATTCACAGACCTAGAAGTTTAAAAAGACTAGGAGATGTTACGTTATTGTTGCTTAATACTTAAAAATGGAAGATGCATGTTGCTTTGTGGGAAAAAAATAGAGATTTAACAATGCTGTTCTACTGGTCATCGTTCAGTTTCTGTATATGTTGTAGAGACCTACTTTTGCATTATTAACCAGACAGAACAGCGCTTTTTGCCAACCACACAAAGCATAAAAAGACAGTAGAAACTTACACCAAAAAGATCAATGGCAATATTGATGTTTACACTTGATTTTATTCATGGTCTCCCTTAAAATAAAGTTTTGCTGTGTTTGGGTAGAGTAGAGAAACAAATTCACAAGAACCCATATGATTATAAGACAGCTTTATATGAAGGGTAATTGCCAGTTCAAATCCTTAAATCTGATATTAGCCCATATTTTCAATACCTATCCATAAAGTCCTCTTCAGACTCATGAAACACATGCAATGATGCTGAATGCAGGACAATAACAGACCAATGGATGGAGAAAGACTTTGGATCCTGTTGTGTTTTAAGCACCAGGGTTGGTCCATGTGACGTCCCCTTAGCGATGCCTTACAGGAAGTGAACAGAGAAAGTCTCCAAAGGTGTGAGTATAGTCTTCTGCTTCCAAGGAGGAGGGAAAATAGAAGTTCCCAGAGTCCTCAGGAGAAGGTCATCCCTGCAAAGAAGTTTCATTGACTATCTCCATATTGACAAGCTAGCTGGCTCCACTCTACACTCTTAACCCTCAAATTGGCTCCAGATTATGTAGCTACCGCATTTGTGCTCAAATTTTCTTTGCAAATTTAATTGCAGCAAAATTTATCCTCAATCAGATTTTCTCCAGGCATTATCAAGTGTGTCTGATCATCAGGAATAATGAAGTGCAAAAATAAGATGAAGTACTGTGGCAAAGTGATTACGCATTGGGTTATTAACTAAAAGGTCTGAATTTGGAAGCCACCAGCTGCTGAAGGAGAAAAGGTAGGGTTTTCTACCCCTGTAATTAGTCACAGTCTCAGAAACTCACAGGGGCAATTCGACTCTGTCATACAGGGTTACTATGAGAACTGACAGTGAGAGAGACAGAGAAAAATATATTAGTTTAAGTGCATTTTTATCAATTTTCTTAAATGGGTGTATCACCTAGAAGAAGCACAATTCTCTTTGTTACTAGTCGCTGAATGCTATTGCTATTTCTGAAATCACAGTGTATGTACATGTGTGAGTTACTTCAATGTCTTGTGCAGAAACAAATTCACTCTTGATTTTATAAACCTCTTACTATTTTGATAAATATGAAGAGACCCAAATGAATTTTGAGCTCAAAGTGCTTATATTGAAAGGGAGATTATTAATTTTAGTCTCTCGTCAATCTTAATTGCTTCTATTATTCAGTGAGTATAGGGTGTGGGTTCAGAAAAAAGACCACTACAATGTCCAATTTGAGGGATTGAAATCTTTATTTTATGTCATGCTAGCCTGGGTGACAGTGGAATGATAAAGAGAACTTCTCTGTAGAATGCAGTCACCTCTTCCCAAGCCAAAACTCTTTTGTTATTCAGGAAGGGTAGAATACAGAAAGCATAAGAAAATGCAAGTTAAAATACATATATCACTCAGTGATATTGATATAAAAAGACCAGATGCCTCACTTTTTAACAATTTAACAACATTCCACGGCATTTTAAAATTAAAATAAATATATTTCAATACTAATTTTGCATTCTGTGAATATTTTTGTTCCTCCATATACACCAAAATTTTAATCCAGAACCCTCACTCCCCATCCTGGTCAATGGTGTCCCGCTTAAAATATGGTCACTTTATATTGATAGAAGTAAAACAAAAGTATATTTAGCAAAGTTTCAGGTGACTTGTTTTATGGCCCAATTTCTGGATTCTGCCTCTCACTTATCCTTCCAAAGAAGTGGGAAATGAGCACTCTGGTTCCCGAGAGAAAAACGTACAGCCTCTCTTGATAAAGAGAGAGGGGTGCACATAGTTTAAACAAGGTGCTGGGAGGGCAGTTACAAATCTGCCTCCCATGGTGATGTTAAATCCGATGACTTCAGGCCAGGAGGAGGCTGGTAGGAGGAGGCAGAGAAAATGGCCTCAAGGAAAAGAATTCCAGGGAAAGTCTCCATACATGAGGTGATAGGACCTTGTCTCTTTCATAGGCAGTGTTGTTCTTTTGTTACTTTAGTACGTGATGCATTAATTTTGTATACTATCATCAGTTATTTCACACCATTCATTTAAAGTAGAATGCTAGCGCTTCAAGTAGCAATGCCTCCAAATGAATTTTATTTTCATAAATAGTTTATCAACTTGTAAGGTAAATATAGGTTTACTCTGTGTGCTGTTGTTGTATGCTATCATTGGAAAAGTACACAGCTCACAGCAATGTTAGATTTCCTCTGGTGGGAAATACCTCAGTCTTTGGCTTTGTGTGAGGAAGAATTCTCCCTGAAACCTGGTTTATGAGCTAAGTGGGTTTTCATAAGGGATAGAAGCAGTGTGGGTGTTACAATAAACATAGCACATGTCGAGAGAGAGACAGAGAGAGAGAAAGAGAGAGAGAGAGAGAGAGAGAGAGAGAGAGAGAGATTGTGGCTGGTCATGTTTAACTGTACACAACCAACTGGGAGAGAGCCTGTGATCTCAAGTTCCCAGCCTTTTCAGGGCCTGAGTTGGGAGGCATGGTTGACAAGACTGCCTTAACCCATTGGCTGAATTAAATTCACCAGGCCCCGAGGGGCCAAGCCACGTGTACCACCTACCTATATGTACCACCCCTTCCTGGGTAGAAGGTCCAATTTCGGAATATGTGTTAGAAGATCAGCCCCTAACACATCATCATGGGTCTGGTAGGCACAAATGTTCAGCAATATGAGATAAAGATTATAGTAAAGTCATGGAAAATGACCGGTAGATATAATAGAGTCAGATATTTTTCATGGGAGCATGCTCACCTCCCACACAGCCATTATCTCAACAGCCAGGTCCATGCACACACCACAAAGGCAGGAATTCAAGAGTCTGAGAGTCCCAGAGAGCTCTGAGGGAAGCAGGCCAGAGGGAGAAGATTTATTTTTCATCAAGGCTTAATTATACTTTGAAGGCATGGTCACAGGTAGCCACACATCACAGGAAAGGTTTTTTTGATAGGCATACACATCACAGGCAGGGGAAGTACAATGATAGGAAGGTGATGGGCCAGGTATGCCACATACTAGGAAAGGTAGGAGCTAGGAGCATACATGTGACAAGGTTGATCCTAGCTTAATGATGGTGGCCTAACCGTAATCATTCCTGGGTGGACTTGACTTCCCTGGGATCCTTTCTCCCTGAGGAAGTAGTCTATTGCTATCCTTAGTAGAAGGGAATGGGCCCTACATAGAATGAGTCAGACTATATATACTCTGATTGCTCTACATGGATGATAAGCCTTAGGGAGAATAACCCCTGACCTACTTCCATCGATCTCCAAATGCATAGTCATTTTCCAGATGGAACAAGCCGCTAAGTTTGGCATATATCTGGGGACGACAGCTTGCGAGAAATCATTCTGCTCCCCACAAACATGAGCACTGGACACCCTTGTCCAGGTTCTACCTAACAGCTACCCCATGTAACACAGACTGACCACTGCTAAGAAGAGGCTTTGCATTGGTTGACGATTAGATCTACATCTTTGGACCTTTCTTCCCAATCTGACTTAGTTTGGGAAGTCCACTAAAAATATTGAACAACTTAACAACAGACAAATCTCCACTGATAAATTGGTAATGCGCTTGCTGTCAGTGCAGTGACTAGCAGTCAGATTTGGGCCTTCCGTGTAGAAGCTATGAAATCCATCATTCAAACACGAATAATTTCTGTTCTGTATTTAGAAGTTGGCTAAATTTAGAAATATTTAAGATGTATTTTGGCCTTCTTGAAAATATTTTCTGTATTTTTCTTATGGGTCTTTATGTGATACTGTCATTAGTGAACTCACTTGTATTACTAAAAAAATTGTTGGAACTATAGGATTTTTTATGAATTTTTAAGATCTAATATATTTTATTTTTATAAATAAAAATGATCTGGAGGGTTTATGATATTTTAATTTAATTAATATATAGTCAGAACAGGGAAAAGAGAATGAGCTAATAAGAGAGAATGAGCATATATAAATAACTAATATAATATGCATTAATATATGTAAGATATGTATAATAGATATGTAATCTGATAAAAATTTTATGAAATTTACATTTTAGAGATGCTTTAAAATGGTTGTGGTCACCATAGATTTATAAAAACATACAAACATTGTCATAGTTTGGTTTCTTTTTCATTGAATTTTTTTGGGTTTTTTTTTTTTGGAGGGGGTGGCCATCACAAATTTTTTTAAGTATTGAGAGTCCACATCTAATTCAAAGACTAAAGAAGTGTGCATAAATTAACCCTATCAACTCCGTTTTTTATTTCTAAAAGTGTTTGCGCTGAGATCAGACCAGGCAGCCCACTGGGCCAGGCAACCACTTGAAACCCTTTGCACCAGTCTCACAAGAAGGAAATAAATACCCTGCTCAACTGTATGACCCCTGCTTCTGGCATCTCACAGAGCTAATCTCCCCAGGTAGACAATAGCCTCTACCTGGTGAGGGCACAGAGAACCCCTGTTAACATTCCAAGAAGCAAGATTGAGAAAAGAGATGATTTGCTAACAGGTCATGTCACAACAGAAAACTTGCAAACGCAGCACAGGAAACCTCCCTGTTTTTTCATCAGCCCCCATGCCTGTAGCTCAAACCCTATGCATATCCCTTCACCTCAGTACCAGGCACAGCGGCTTCCCTGGCCTAACTCTCCGGCCTCGAAACCCACCCAGGACCTAGATACTCCTGTTCCTTTCTCTGCTGTCCCTTCCTCTCCCAAAAGTTCTTCCATACCCCCAATAAAGCATATCTTTTACTTTTCTTCCCTGACTGAACATTATCTCCTTTCTCAAGCTCCATCTCAACGTCTCAAAAAGTATATTTGTAAATAGTTCAAGGTCTGTTCTTTGACCTCAAGGAGTATCTCTTGGTTGAGTCAGATGGGGTGCCACACCCTGGCCCCAAAGTATATCCTTAGGGATCCATGTTCTGTTGCACACCCTTAGTGTTTTGGCATGGTGTGACTGGGTCAGACAGGGTATAATCCTGACCCTGTTTCTCCATTGTTGACTCTGAAGGGTCTTGGGTCAGTGAGGAAGCCATATTTCATAGTGCAGCTGGCCATTTGTACATTATTAAGGGTTCATGGGGGGAGGGAGAGGGAGGAGGGAGGGGAAACATGGGGAGCTGGTACCGGGGGCCTAAGTGGAGGGAGGATGTTTTGAGAATGTTGTTGGCAATACGTGTGCAAATGTGATCTTGCATACAATTGACGTATGTATTGATTGTGATGAGAGTTGTATGAGTCCCCAGTGAAACATTTATAAAAAAAGGAGGGAGAAAGAGAAGTTTATACCAAGGGTTCAAGTAGGAAATATTTGGAAATAAAGATGGCAACATGTGTACAAAAAAGCTTGATACATAATATGTATGGAATATTATAAGAACTGTAAGAGCCCTCATCATTAAAACAAACAAACAAACAAAAAGTTTATCTGTAAACATTTTGGTTTGTGCTACTGTGATGTTGCTGTTCATAGGTGCCACTGACTTGGTCACTACCCATAACAGAATGCAACACTGCACCATTCTCACAATGTTCCCATGCTTGAGTCTGCTGTTGCAGCTATGGTGCCAATCCATCTCTCTGAAGACTTTTCTCTTTTCCCCTGCCCCTTCTCTTTACCAAGCATGTTGTTTTTCTCCAGGGACTGATCTCTCTTGAAAATATGTCCAAAGTATGTAAGGCCACCATTCACAAGTATGATCTTAGGCGCACTCTGATCATACTTATTTCAAGACAGATTAATGTGGTCTGTCAACAGTTCATGACACTTAATATTCTTTGCCAGAACCGCAATTCAAATACTTCAAATCTCTTTTGTTTCCTTCTTCCAACTTTCAGGTGCATGTGAGGAAATTGAAAATAGCAGGGTTTGGCTCAGGACCACCTGAATCTTCAAAGCAGCATCCTTATTTATCAATACTCTGAGGAGAACTTGTGCAGCAGATTTACCTAATGTAGTATATCTTTAATCTCAACTGCATATTCCATGTGTATTGATTATGAATCTATGCAACAAAAAACCCTTGACAATACCAATCTTTTCTTCAGTTACCATTATAATCCTGATTGGTCCAATTGTGAGAACTTTGGTCTTCTTGACATTAACTTCTGACCCATGCTGAAGGCTGAAAACTTTGTTTTTTTAAAAAATATCATTTTATCGGGGCTCTTAAAGCTCTTATACCACTCTATACATTAGTTGTATAAACATATGTGTTCATATGTTGCCACCATCGTTTTCTAAATATTTACTTTCTTTTAGAGCACTTGGTGTCAGATACTCTTTTTGGCCTTCTTCCCCCACCTTTGTGAACCCTTGATAATTTATTATTTTCATATCTTATGCCAGCTTCTGTCTCCCTTCACCCATGGTAAAGCCCATGGTGTGGGGAGTTGCTGATCATTGTGATTGGCCTCCTCTTCCTCCTCTTCTGTCTCCACCTTCCTCATAATGTGCTGGCATCACTAGCTCCATTTCTGTTCTTGAGGGTTTATCTGAACTGGATTCATGGGTTTCAATCTCTTGTCTGTACCAGTGTACAAGCCTGATCTAGACATAAGTGAAAGGCAAGACTGGGGTTATGATAGTGTGTGTGTGTGTGTGTGTGTGTGAGCCTCAAAGAACCAGAGAAATATTGTTTCCTTGGTACTATACTGTGCCTGGTTGACTCATCTCTTCCTTGTGACCTTCTGTGAGGGGATGTCCTGTTTTCTACAGATGGGTTTTGGGTCTCTGCTCCAACTCCTATGGTTCTCAGTAATGTTTTCTTTTTCTTTTATTTGGGGACATGTGTGTCTTCTGAAGCCTGATCACATAGACATCTCATGATCGCGCAGGCGGGTGTGCTTCTTCCAGGTTGGCTGGTTGTTTTACCACTAGATAGCGGCTTAATTTCAAACCTTTAAGATCTCCAGTTCTATTTCTTTTGATATCAGTGTGTGGCATTCATGTGCTTATGTTAATTTTATGATTGAAATGTAGGGGTGGAGTCTAGTCTGTTAATCTGGAGATAGCCATTGAGTAGCCAATGAGGCCTCTATGTGGGCATGGCTTTCTCCTGAGACTTCCTGGAAATCTCGCGATATTTCCCTCCTGAAGACAAGAAGTTTTCTCCCCAGTTGTTGGGAGTTAGTTCTGAGAGATGATTAATCATGGACAAGGTGGCAGTGTCTGAGGAGCTGGAGTAGCCTGTGGAGAGACCACACAGCTTTGTCCTGATGGAGCCAGACCTCTGAAGCTGGGGTGGCCACATGGAGACCTCTGCCAGTGATGAGTTTCTTCTGCTGTTTATGGACCCTGAGTCCTGGAAGCGCGTAGCCATGTGGAGACACCTGACAGAGCTGGGATTCTGCACCCACTGACCTGTGACTTCGTGAGTCGGAAGAAGACTATATAGACTGATTTGGGGCATATGGGTTAATATCAGAATTATGACTTTGAACTGGACTGGGCTCAATGTCTTCCTCCTCTTGTATATAAACCTTTCCCTTATACCTATATGTGTGTCTATGAAATTTGTTCCTCTAGTCTACCCGGACTGACACATAGGCCATCATCAGCTTTCTTCACCACATTTGCTTATGTACACATTTTGTCTTCAAGGAGCATGTTGGAAGAGTGAGCATCACAGAATACTGAGCTGATAGAAAAGAAGCTTCCTGAGTTGAGGGAGGACTTGAGTGGAGACCTAAAGTCTATCCACTTTCTTAGTGTATTGCCATATAAATATATGTACATAGGTCAATACCTCTGTATTGTGAATTTATATATTTACATATGTGCACAGTTAAGTTTATAGAACTATCCATAGCTTGGCCTCCTAGATTTTTTCTTTGTTTCCTTTTACCTTCCTCCTCCCCCACCATCACATTTGCCCTTCTTCTGACTCTTAGTAATTCCTCTCAGCTACATTGCTATTGTTCCAACATTAGTGGGATCTGTACACATCATTCTCACTTTGAATTTTTAATTTCCCTTCTGCTCACCTGTCTATGGCATTGTTTGCTCAAGACTCACTTCCCCTGCCTCCTCCCCCCACTATGTTCCTCCAGAACCACCAGTCCCATTGCTTTATCCTTGGGCTTACTTCCCATGCCTACCTTATAGTCAAAGCAATCATAACAGAGATGAAGCAAAAAGAAAAAAATGATTGAAGAAAAAGGGGAAAGCAAAACAAAATAAAAACAAATGAAAAGGCATACCTCATTTTAGATCTGTCCACTGACCTTTATGATTATCTCCCCACTGGTCCTGAGGGTGTCCATAAACTGCACCTCTTTGCTGGAAGTCTATTTCTTGGGTTCCTCAGGGACTTTGTAGCTTTGCTTTGCTCTCACTGTTATGCTCCCTTTTGGGTTTGCCCCCTGTGGGTGGATGGGGGGGGGTCCAACTGGATTCCTATGTTCCAGTATTGTTCCCCACCTTATGTTCCAGTAGTGTCCTCTCACGGTGTGCTCCAGTGAAGGCCCATTATGTCTTGAACTTTTGTCAACCCAGAAGTCCTCTCTGCACTTTAGCAACTCTGTGTATCAACATTGTCCTCTCATTGTATGGGGTTTAGACCCTCAATCTACTTTTCCTTCATGGTTTGCTTCCATGTGGGTACAGCATGACGACAACCAACCTCTCCCCAACTGGTAAGTTTAATGTTATCCTCTGTAGCACATACTTCTAGAGAGGGACTCTTTTTGGCTCTGATTGGGGCCAGACCTGTGTCACCCTTGATTTTCATTGGCAAGTGCTTCAAGTCCTTTTCACTTTCAGCAAGCAAAGTTTTATCATATGCATATCACGTATCATATCATATCATATCATGCCTTCCTCCTATTCTGATATCACATTTTTCTTCATATAATATAGTTTCTCTGACAATCTACTCAGCATTCTGACTGGATAAGTATGCTGAGATGATACAACTCTGTCACACTTCTTTCCCTTGAATATAGTATTCCCTTGATCAACGCAATATTCCCTTGATCCATTCATACAACTGCCTCTTGATCCATGAGGAAAATGAAGTGTGCTGGATTTCCCATTCTTCTTAAGATTATTCAGAGTTATGATTAACACAGCTGAATGCCTTGATATAATTAATAAAGCACATATAAATATTTTCTGGTATTCTCTCTTTGAGATAGATATGTCTGACATCAGCAATAGGATCCCTTGTCCCATGTCATTTTTTGAATGCGGCCTGACACTGTGCTGTGGCCCTCTCAATGTTCTACTGCAGTGATTCTTGGAGGGTATTCACCAAGATGTTCTTGTTTGTGTTATTAGTAATAGTTTTCTATTATTTAATCATTATGTTGGGTCATAACTTTTCTTTGGAATAAGCACAAATATGAATTTCTTCCAGTCAGATGGTCAAGTAGTTCTCTTTCAAATTTCCTAGCATAGACCAGTGAGTGGTTCCAATGAAGGAATTGATGTTCATTAAGCCCAAGAATTTGTGGAATACTAATTGAAATGTTTCAAAGATGAAATACCAGAAATACTCATTCATGTACTGTGGCTATTAGTTTTAAAGTTAACTTTTGAGGGCAGTATTACCCCATGGTAGGGCAGTCAATTATATGATGGAATCTTATACATAGCAGCCAAGAAGTTGTGGAGAGAATAGATCTCCTTAATCTGGTCACATTCTTGAAAAGATTGAGGGAAGTTTCATTCAGGATTTAAACTACTCTTAGTATGATTGACTCTGTGGAAGATTGTAGACTTGAAGTGCTAGATTTAGACCCTGCATCAGGTTCACTGACCTGCTGGTATTAGGAGCCATCAGTGGACTGCAAACCTTGGAGTCTTTCCACAACATAGATTCATTCAATTCTACATCTACCAGCCTGCAGTTTTCCTACTTAGTCTTCCTCCTTTCTCTTTGTCCACACCTGCAGCTGCAGGAGTCAAGAGTAGGCTTCAGCTTATATCTGACCCATGGACATGAACTATACTGGACTTAACCACTTTTACAACTAAGTGAGTCATTTCTTCTATAAGTCATCTATCTATCATCTATCTATTATCTATCTATCATCTATCTTTCTAATCTGTCTATACACATATGTGTGATGTCTATTTTCTTTGAAAAAAAATTACTACTTTTTGTTACTGGCAATGAACATTTATTTTGAATATTTATGCTTACTATAGTCTACGTATGTATGCAAGTAAGAAGGAACAGAAATGTAGCAGGGACTATCAAGTGCAAATGCTTGAGTTGGTGCCAGGAGCTGCAGATACATTTGGATAGAAAACAATTTCAATTGTAAAATAAAAAATCTGACAAGGTTCAAATATGTGATGGCTTAGAAAGATTAATACTGTTTGAGTGTTTTGCAAACTGTCATAGAAGACAATGAAGTCTTCCTCTGCTTAGAGTAGGAAGATAACATTATGTACTACAGAGACAATCAAGGAACTTGGGATACACAAGGATTTTGAAGAAACATTCAAGATTTCTTAAAAATTGCTGACTCTTTGCAAAACTTCAGGGGAGGGTAGAACTGCCCCTGTGAGTTTCTGAGACTGTAACTTTTTAGAAAGCCCCGTCTTTCTTTTTGGGAGCGGCTGGTGGTTTCAAACTGCTGATGTGTGGTGAAATGTCTGATGTGTATCAGTTATGCCACCTGGGATTCTTCTTAGCAAATTAGATAGGATAAATGAACAAAACACAAAAACAGGAATTTATTCACAATAGATTTCTTCCTCTAAGAACAATTACAGTTAGAAATTTTCATTGTCCTAAATTAAAACTCTTAAAAATAACTTTAAGATATAAAAATTGTTTCTATATTGAATTATATTATGATTTACATGATTCATGTAGTATCAACATAGAATCAAACATATTATGGAAATATGATTAGTTTCCTTTTCTTATATTAATAGAAACAACATTATTTGATAAACTTAAAAGACATCTATTTAAACAAGCACACATAAATATTTATCTATTTAGAAGAATGGCATTATGGGATATTGCCAAAATACAATTGTTGTCCCATTATTTATAATTTTGTGATACTTAATGACTACATTAAAAGATGTGAAGTTTAATTGAAAATATCATTTCAAAATCTATATATATATATCTTTTTTCCTCTATATACATCTTATAGCATGCATCTTATACATCTTATACTAGGAACGATGTTGACAGCCTCATTTTCATTTTTATTCTGAGATTTATAGTGCTTAAGCATCAGAGCAGAGGAATAAGCATTCTATGTAAAATAATAAATTACTATTTTAATAAAGAATATATTACAATGTTTATTAATAATTTAAATTTTACTGTAGCAGAGTACATACTTGAAATCTTTGAAATGTCTTAAAATAGCAAATAATTATAAAGGTTCAGCATTTATTTCACACTTTCTGTGTTTCTCATCGTCTTTAAAACGAATAAAAAAAACAATAATTTTTCAAAAACATTTCTCAATTTGTGTGATAAGCTGGTGATAGTAAAGAGGGCATGACTGACTTTTATGAAAATTATTACTAACTACTGATGTAGACTAGTAAATAGTTTTTACTAGTTTTTCAATCAGAAAGAGGATTCATCATTATTTTTCAGAACAAAAAGACATATTAAGACAATTTTTTTTTATATAACATAAGTTAGAAAAACTAAAATTTATTCTTTTCCAAACTTGGACAAGAAAGAGATAAGATGTTTAACAATTCCTATCTTTAATTTTCAAATGAACAGAGGATTTAAGATCCTAAGTTAACAATTTAATTAGGATCTTAGATCCTCTCTAAGCATATATTTAAATTGAATTAATTTTATTCAAATTTTATTAAATTAATTTATTATAATTGCTTTTCAATTAATTTAAATATATGCTTGTATGTAATTTAATACATAAATTAAAGTTAATTTATTATATGTTTGTATAGAAATAAAAGTAAATTCCAGAGCTAATTACGAGGACAGGAACTTCCTGTTTATAACCATTTCCATCTAACTGAGAAGTATCTTTAGAGTTATAATATAAATTTAACTGGAAAATAAGATGTCAGACATGCATAACACAGCAACTTAAAAGATGATATTTATTTTCTTTTATAGAACACTATCATACAATTCCATTCTTCTATAAGCTTTATGAAGGCTCTCACATTACACAAATGACTAATGCATGTCACAACTGATGGGGAATTATTTCAGCACCCAAATCTTCACTCTCACAAAATCTGTTGTTGTTGCTAGGCACACTGATGCCTGACTTATATCCACCCAAAGAAAATCACAATGAAACACTGCCTGGCCTTCGGCATCTGCACAATAGGAATGGTTGAGCCCATTTTCACAGCCAGTGTTCAGTTCATCTCTTTGAGGACGGCGCTCTTTCATGCCGGTTTTCTACATTGTGCATGCTGTTCATTTCTGGGGATTTGTATCTCTTGATGACATGTCCAAAGTACTTCAGACAAGTCTCACTTCTTTTTTTTTTAAAATAGTTTTATAGGGGGCTCACACAGCTATTATAACATTCAATGCATCACCTGTATCAAGCACATTTGCATACATGTTGCCACATTCATTTCCAAATATTTTCCACTAGAGCCCTTTTTATAAGCTCCTCTTTCCCTTCTCCCCTCTTTTTAATGACTCATTATATTGAGTACTCACACACCTCCCCTCACGATCCATACATAATCAATCGTGTGCAGGCCTCATTTGCACACTTGCTGCCATCACTCTGAAAACATCCTCTCTCCACTTAGACCCCCAGTTCCAGCTCCTCATATTTCACCTTCCTCCTCACCCCCCATGAACCTTTGATAATTTACAAATTGCCATAGCTTTTTCATATCATACACTGTCCAATGTGTCACTTCACTCACTTCCCTGTTGGTCATGCCCCAGAGAGGAGGTTATATGTAGATCCATGAAATTGGTGCCCCCTTTCTACTCCACCATCCCTCCACCCTCCCAGTATCACCACTCCCATTACTAGTCATGAGGGAACATCTCTCAAAAGTTCCCCATGTTTCCGATTCCAGAATACATCGCCTGTTCTAGCCGGACTTGTCTGGTAGAACCAGGAGCATGTTAGTGGGTGGGAGGAAGAATTTGAGAACTAGAGGAAAGATGCATATTTTGTTGTTACTACACTGTACTTTAATTGGCTCATCTCCTCCCTGCAACCTCTCTGTAAGAGGATGTTGCTTCACCTATTGATGGGTTTTGGATAGCCAATCTGTAGTCCCCCCTATTTATAATAATATAATTTTAGTTCTTTGATGCCTGACACTAGATCCCTTCAACACATTGTGGTCACACAGGCTGGTGTGCTTCTTCCATGTGGGCTTTGTTGCTTCCGAGCTGGATGGCTGCTTGTTTACGCTAGCCTTTAAGGCGCCAGATGCTATATCTTTTTTTTGGGGGGGGCATCACTGCCCTCTGGTGGTCGTGGGAGCTACCCAGCCTTGCTCCTGGAGAGCTGCTGCTGGATTTGAACTGCCAAGCCCATGGGCTGCTGTCCCGCACTCAGCCACTATGCCATGGGGGCTCAGCCCCTCCCCTTCTTTTTTTCCCCCCCACTATATCTTTTGATAGCCGGCACCATCAGCTTTCTTCACCACATTTGCTTGTGCACACATTTGTCATCAGTGATGATATCAGGAAAATGAGCATGCAATGTTAGGATTTTTAGTACTTAAACCCTGATAACTGATTCTTTTGACAACTCATGGTCCCACACGCTGGTGTGCTTCATTCCTGTGGGCTTTGTTGCTTCTGAGCTGGAAGGCCGCTTATTTACTCAAGCCTTTACGATCCTAAACTCTATACAGCGATTGAGGATTTTTTGGTGTTGCCATTGCTCTATTTTCTTTGGTTGCTTCATTTTAGGAAATTTTGGTACATATTTGTTACCTTTACAGGTTTATCTAAATAAGATAGGCTGGATGAACAGTCTGGAAGGGAAAACAACAGGACTGATGGTCCGGGGTAGGGGCCATGGGAAAAGGGGAGCAAGGGGAAAGGAAATTGTGTTGACCAGCCCAGGGATAGGGGTATATCAATTGATCCAAAATTAGAGAAAAGATGAATGAGAGAAGTCCAATAGGGATTGATCAAGAGTAATGTAAAAGAGATTAAACATTGAAACCCAAATGGAGGTTGAGCATGATAGTGGGACAGGAGGAAAGAAAAAGGAAATAGAGGAAAGAACTGGGGGTAAAAGGCATTTATAGAGGTTTAAATATAGGCATGTACATAGGTGCATATATTTATATGGACAATGGGGGAAATAGATCAATGAACATATACTTATAAGCTTAATAGTAGAACAGCAGATGGGCATTGGTCCTCCACTCAAGTACTTCCTAAGTGCAAGAACATTTTGTTCTATTAAATTGGCATTCTATGATGCTCACCTTCCCTACCTGATCACTAATAACAAATGTATGCATAAGCAAAGGTGATGAAGAATGCTTATGGTGCCTGGCTATCAAAAGTCTCACTTCTAAGGAACAGTTTGCTTGTTATTTTCCCAGCATATATTTGTAGGTTCTGCTGACAGCTCACAGTTCTTTCAGTGATATTTCCCAGCACCATCGTTCAGCAACAGCAAAACTCCTTGCCCAGTATGCCCATGTCATGAGGCAGATGAGAATACTATGACTTGGGCTAGAGCCACTGTAATTTCTGAAGTTACATGATTACTTTTAATAGATGCTGTTAATGAAGCCCTGTTCTTCTTCATTTAGCCAGCTTCTCGGGTTACAAAATATATTGATCTAATGGAAATTATATCAGGTATAATAAGAAAGTAGGATATGATATGATTATCAGAGCGGGGTTGAACAGATTTAAATGCAAGTGCTTTGACTTTTTAGGTAACTAGTTTCTTCATGAGGAAATAGCCATGTAAATAATATAGAAACCCTAAGAAAAATTAAAATCTCCTACAAAAATACCTTCATAGTGGAAATGATTGACTTACTCTTTGAGAAAATTCTTTAGTTGTACTATGCTGTCCTATTTCAAGAAAATGAGAGGATCAATAAAGAAAGCATAAGACATGTTCTTCTTCTTGGAATAAAAATAAACCTGATGTACATTTTATTGTTAACTATTATAAAGTCATGTCTTGCTTTTGGTGAACTTACGTAGATTACAGAAATATACAGCATCATCATAATAATGTGACTACTATGTCAATCCATTACATTAAAGATTGTCATTTTCAATGACTCTACCAAACACATAGCTCTCTTACACTTTTCTTTTACATCTTTCTTGTTGATGTTTTCAGAGTATGTAATAAAATTTTTTGTCATCTTTACTCTGGTTGGATTTCCTCTAATATTACTTGTTCTTTTTTTAGGTATTCCATGAAATATTTATTCTATACCATATAACAATTTGAAAATTTAAATGTATCAATTTTTCTTTATCTTTTCCCCCTTCACTACTCAAATTTCTTACTTTCCCAACTTTATTGAAGGCAGTTTAGTTAGTGTGTCATGATAATTTAGTCATCAAAGTGATGCTTTTGCCAATCATAAAACAGCATTGAGCAAAGGTGTTCAGACATGTGAAGAATTTATTAGATTCCAATGCATGAATTGCTTTCGTTTATATCTTAAAAATGTGGGATCCTGGAAC
Organism: Nesogale talazaci; assembly: GCA_004026705.1. NCBI lineage: Eukaryota > Metazoa > Chordata > Mammalia > Afrosoricida > Tenrecidae > Nesogale > Nesogale talazaci. Next base: position 2,901 of record PVJH01003910.1, on the reverse strand, counting down.
TAGTTACAAAGCTGTGTAGGTTGGAGATATGTCAATACTTCCAGTTCCATGCATTTACAAACCATGCCTGGTAGACTAACACAAGCTACAACAAGAGTCCGGGTAGACTAGAGGAACAAATTCAAGGACATGCATATAGGTATAAGGAAAGGGTTTATATACAAAAGAAATATGACCCTAAGAAGGCATCCCAATCCAGTCCAGTGCAAAGTCTTAAGTCCAATAATAACCCATATGCCTGAAATCAGTCTATAAAGTCTGCTTCCAACTCAGGAAGTCACAGGTCAGTGGGTGCAGAATTCTGGCAATGGCAGAATTCCCATGGCTCCTCGCTTCCAGGGCTCAGGTCCATCAACAGCATGCCACTCCAGCTTCAGAGGTCTGTCTTCATCAGGGCAAAGCCATGTGGTCTCTCCACCGGCTACTCCGGCCTACAAGTCGCTGCCATTCTGTGTTGCCTGTGGTTAATCATCTCTGAAACTAACTCCCAACAACTGGGGAAGATAGCTTCTCATCTTCACGAGGGAAATACTGTGAGATTTCCCAGGAGTCTCAGGTGAAAGCCATGCACACAGAGGCCTCATCGGCTATTCAATGGCTATCTCCAGATTAACAGGCCAGACTCCACCCCTACATATCAATTATAAAATTAACATAAGCACATGACTGCCACAGACCACCCCTTGTTTATTTTATACTTTCACATAACTCTGTAACCATATGTAACCCTCAAATAAACAATAAAATCTTTTTTATATCTAACAGTATAAAACTAAAATACATATAAGTCAACATGTGTCACCATCATTTGAAAATAACATTCTATAAGTGAACAAAACAATAGATATCCTGTGCCTTACAATTGTAGTTACAAAATATCTACACCTTGATTCTCTAATCCTATGAATGTATATTCTACCACCTATAAGAGTTTGCAAGCCAAGCTACCTCATACCTTCATTCCCCCATTTTGGGTATCTAATTTCTATATTGCCCACGTACACAACCCAGTGCTGGAAGGAAACAATCATATCTTTCAACGTGAAGAATCTTCATTTCAGTTGGAAACTCGTGAAGTGTGCGTCCATTAGCAAAGTCAAATCAGGACAGACCATCCATAAAGTCAGCAATGATATGCAACAGGTCACAGACTTAAATCGTGTCTCTTGTTCTGGTTGGGTTCTGGTCAACTCAATGTGGGCTCTTCCACTTAGCCTCACCACGGTGGCCATTGGTTGCCCTCCTTTAGACCAAGGACCCAACAAATTCTCAACATGCCTAGCTCTCCCATGCTAGGTCATGAACTTCAGACCAGTAAACCCGCTCTCATCTCCTCTTTTTCCTGTGAACCAAGTCCCTGGTGTCAGTGGCCAAAGTCAACCTGGTTCTTTATTGCTGCATTTTTCCTATTTTCACCCACAAGCAGTAAATCTGGATGGTCACCTAAAAAGCATTTCAACCTGCCACAAGTTTCCTTTAACATTCAGACCCAGAGAGGAGTCATCTTCATGGTTCCAGATTCCTTCACTTTTGAAAACAGTCACTAGTCAGGATTTTCCAAGGAAATTGACTCTATCCTTCTTGATGGGTCAGTCTGACCTCCCAGACTACAAGTATCCTGAGTACTCTGAAAGACTGGGTGGGGCTACTTTATTCAGAGAAGTTTTTCCAGGTGTGTTCTAACCCCATTTAAGCTCAAGGTGGGGTTAATCACTTTAGAGATGTCTTTGACGCTAAGTCCTAAACCCTCTAGAGGTCAATGCTTGGCTTGAGGTAACTGGATTTGCAGACTCTTTCCAGACTTTCCAATAAACATTTCTATGCATCCTTATATTTACAATAACAGACATAAAAAAATTATAAACAGCATAATCAGAAATCAAACTAAATTCTTAGAACAGAAGGTCTATACTTATTAAGCTTATCTTTATCCTTATCTAAACTACTGTTTACACAAAAACATTGAATTAGGTCTCAAAAGGCATCAAAACAGATCCCTGCTTTCGATCCAGCATTTGGATCTTCTTAACCATTGTCCCTGAACAGAACTGGCTCAGAGACATTTAAATGGCGGCCCATACCCCTGAGCTCAAGATATACATTAAGTGTATCCATTTTATATAGGAACAACCAAAGACAGCTTCCAAACAAAATAATCAAAACTTTAATTTCCCATATTGTTTTCAGAAAATAACTCAGTAAACTCAAAGGATATATCTGACTTCTGCCTAGTGAAAGAAGTAACAATACCATGAGGCACAAGTCAAACAATCTTCTCCTTTCCATCTTATGATTTGTTCCTCTAGTACCCCACTTCTGAGGTACCATAATGAGTTAGTCCGGGTAGACTAGAGGAACAAATTCAAGCATACACATATAGGTATAAGGAAAGGGTTTATATGCAAAAGATATGTGACCCTAAGAAGGCATCCCAATCCAGTCCAGTGCAAAGTCATAAGTCCAATAATAACCCATATGCCTGAAATCAGTCTATAAAGTCTGCTTCCGACTCAGGAAGTCACAGGTCAGTGGGTGCAGAATTCTGGCGCTGGCAGGGGTCTCCCCATGGCTCCTCGCTTCCACTCCAGCTTCAGAGGTCTGTCTTCATCAGGACAAAACCATGTTGTCTCTCCACCGGCTACTCCAGCCTACCAGCCACTGCCATTCTGTGTTGCCTGTGGTTAATCATCTCTGAAACTAACTCCCAACAACTGGGGAAGGTAGCTTCTTATCTTCACAAGGGAAATACTGTGAGATTTCCTAGGAGTCTCAGGTGAAAGCCATGCCCACACAGAGGCCTCATTGGCTACTCAATGGCTATCTCCAGATTAACAGGCCAGATTCTACCCCTACATTTCAATTATAAAATTAACATAATCACATGACTGCCACAACAAGCTA